>MU190960.1:0-23089 GCA_016904865.1 Pissodes strobi
GTGCAACTGGCAGCCATGCCAATTTTTACCTTTTCCGTGCCCCGTTTGCCCCTTTCACACCACGCCTTCCAGGGAGATATCCAGTGTCGTGCGCATGTGCGTTTAACGTTTCTTGAGCCATCCTCTGGCACTAGCAACTATCACTGTCTGGCATTACATATATGTCTGGCCTATAGCCTTTGACATCATTGAGGAAGAAAAGAAGAAAGGATTATAACACGTGCTCAATGACAGTGACGTGAGGCTGGCTGTACTTAAGTTGTATTAGATTTTTGGTTTTTAATTTTAATTTTTGATCTGGCAAAAATGGTAGATATACCAGGTTTCGCAGATCCACATAGGACTGTAGATATTCCAGGCGAGAATGAGAACACAGGAAGAAAAAAATCCGGCAGGAAGACTGGTGGTTTCCAGTCCATGAATTTAAGTTTTAATATTTTAAAAGGTATTACCAAAAGGGGCTATAAACAGCCTACACCTATTCAAAGAAAGGTAATGTCGAACATATTAATACACTTACTTTACATGTAAGCGGTGCTCGTTTGTTTTTATGTAAATAATATAAATTCTATTGTAGGTAATTCCACTGATTCTTGAGGGAAGAGATGTAGTTGCTATGGCTAGAACTGGTAGCGGCAAAACAGCTGCTTTTCTTATACCTATGTTTGAGAAATTAAAAATGAGAAGTGCAAAAGCAGGGGCTCGAGCACTAATTTTGTCTCCCACTAGAGAATTAGCTTTACAGGTTGGCTATGGACAGTTTTTTTTAAAGTATATTTCATTAATTTGTCCAAATAATATATGGAATAATTTTTCTAGTGAATAGAGTATTTGAAAATTGAGTATTTGTTCTAGACTTTGAAATTTGTAAAGGAAATTGGCCGATTCATGGGGCTCAAGGCAGCAGCGATTCTTGGAGGTGATTCAATGGAAGATCAATTCTCTGTCATTCATGGAAGTCCAGATATAATAGTAGCTACTCCAGGTATACCTAACTTATTTATATTATTCAGTCCAAAAGCTTCATTCATACAAATCAGTTTTAGTAGTAATTGCTTCTTTTTGTTTTTAATTATATTTTTGTTTGCCCATTCTAATGTGTTGTTTGTCCCTCATAATAATATACTTTTTATTTTTCAGTGAATTGAATTGATAAAGCGTGACATTTGCCATCATCTGTTTTTCCATATTTTTGTTCTAAAAGTGCATAATATTTTCATCTAGAATATTTCCTAATGGAGCCTTTGGACATCTTGTTTTTTCATTTTTTTATTTAATATGCATTTTCCAAATTTTTGAGTGTGTGACCGAGGCAGTATTTTCTGTTACTTGTTATAAAGACTAACTTTAGAGATTTTTACTTGATCTTAAAATTCTACTATTATTTGCTACATAAAGAAACATTCACATTGGTGAAATATAGTCATTCAGAAAGGCTATATTTCAGTGTTCTCTAAAACAGGATCTGTGTAATTCAGCATTTTTTTATTTTTTTTGGAAAACTTGCTTCTGGCAAAGTTTTTTCCTGCATACACCACTATGTAGAGAATCGAAAAAAATTAATTGCTGTTTCTGGAAATACCGGCAGTTGGAGGGGCGGCCGTTCTCAGGAAAATTTTCAAGGTATACTTCTGAATGATAGATACTTAAATTTTTCTTCAGAGTTGAGAAAATTTGTATCATGAGATGTAGTAGGTACCTAAGATTTAAAAACACCCTTTACAATCATTTTTTAAATTATTTATTGGCACCAATGCTTGGATTAGTGTGATAAAAAGTTTCCCCATTGGAATCCCAAAGCAATGTTTTCTGTTCTCAGAATACCTTTTTTTCATTCTCTTTAGGACCAATAAATCAAATCATTTATTCATGCTAGCACCAAATAAGGTTTACACAGGTCGATAAAATTGTCATCATAATTATTAAGAAGTCTTAAGAAATTTAATAAAACAGTTCCTAAGACTACTCAACACCCAAAAAACAGTTTAAAATCCACTAAAGATTATTAGAAAGTTAAAACAGGTTAAAAAAAAAGTATGGAACAACACGAAACTAACAGACAAAGATAATCTAACAAACATTGAAGGTTATTTCATTAGTCAAGAAGTCTTTTGGGTCATATAAACGCTTCCCTAAGAGTGCCTGTCGAATCCTGCTCCTGAACACACCTCTGAGTTTTGTTTACAGCCCAGTATCTCAGCCCACTGCGACACCTCTCAAGTCTACACAGCGGAACAGCAAGCTGTCCATTGGAGCGTGTGTTATAACCATGTTTCTGATCATTTGTACGAAATTTTTCGAGATTGTCCTTATATAAGTATGAAAACATTGGGAAAAGTCATGATGTTTAACACAATGAACACAATCATCTCTATACTCCAGACCACTAACAACTCGCAAGTCGTGAACAGTAACTTGAACAGGGAGAATAAAAGGACAAATAACCTGCCTCAGTCTATTGTTCATCCAACTCATGGTGATTTAATCTCTGATCCACTGCAGATAGCAAATACCTTCTGTGATTTTTTTGCTGGGAGTATTGACTCAATACTATTGCATAACACGTCGGTCAATTGCACTGCCTCGGATTTTACCCTGGCCTCCATTTATGTGCCCGATATACAAATTGATGAAATTTTTCAAGCCATGAAATCTTTAAAAAATAAAAATGCCTGCTGTAGCAATGAGGATGTTCCAATATCTGTTCTACTTTCTTTATGGGAGTATGTAAAGTTCCCTTTATGCTACTTATATAATCTTTTTTTAAGTGCAGCATGTTTCCCTGATAGGTTGAAGTTTGGATATGTTATACCTCTTTTTAAAAAGGGTAAGGTAAATGAAGTCCAGAACTACAGATCTATTACCAGCCTGTTGTCCTTTTCAAAAATATTTGAGAAGATTCTAGTGCAACGAATGAGAAAGTTCATAGATCATAATAAGATTTTATCTAGAGCGCAGCATGGCTTCCGGAATGACCTTTCCCCTAACACTGCAGGGTTTGAGTTTACACAAGCAATCTATGAATCCATTGACTCCAATAACTATACTATAGCTCTTTACTTCGATCTAACCAGAGCTTTTGATTGTGTTGATACCACCTTCCTAACACGAAAATTGAATGCTCTGGGCTTTAGGGAAAATTTTAACTTACTAGTGAAATCTTTTATGACAGGAAGGAAAATCAGGGTAAAATTTGGCTCAATGATGTCTGAGTGTTCAGAACAGAAATTTGGAGTTCCACAGGGCGGCGTGTTGTCTCCACTTCTTTTCATTCTCTTTATGAACGATGTTGTCCAGTTCCTAGAGGGTTTTTTCACCCCTGAAAATAAATATGAGATTGTGTTATATGCTGATGACTCGACAATAATAATTTCATGCTCTTCTTTGCAAACGGCAATTCACAATGCTAACCTTTTCTTACAGAAATTTTATGAATGGTCCTCTGGAAACAAATTAATAGTTAATGAATCAAAGACTCAATATATGGTGTTTTTTAAGAGAAGGGTCATCCCGGAATTTGCTCTTACTATGAATAATGTTGCTATAAATAAGGTGGATAGTTGCAAATTTTTGGGTCTCTATGTGGATAGTCAATTGTCTTGGATCCCACATATTGATTATATAGCTGGAAAGCTGAACACAGCTTATTTTGCAATAGTTAATTTAAAGCCTATTATGTCTAAAAAACAATTGCTCAATGTTTATTTTGCTTTAGCATATAGTCACATAAAATATATGATTCTATTGTGGGGTCAATCAACTGAAACAAATCGAATTTTTATCCTACAAAAGAGAATTCTCCGCAAAATCTTTTCATTGAGTCCCCTGGAATCTTGTCGGGAACTATTCAGGAGTAACAACCTACTAACAGTTTATAGTATTTTGCTATTGGAAAGTGCCATGTTTGTAAAAAAATACCCACATAAATTTTCAGTTGTTAGTACCGTGCATACCTATCAAACTAGACGAGTTATGGCCCAGTGGCACAATCATTAACCATTTTCTAAACCTACAAAGACGCCCACTAGAACCGAAGAGCGTGGCAAACACACCAGTGGCACAGAAATAATTATTTTACACCATAATGTCCAATCAATTGGAAATTGTCTCGACCCAATTCAGCAATTGGCGGAGGAAAACAAATGCACCGCAGTAGCCATCACTGAACACTGGAAGTCCCAGGAACAAATCAAAAACTACAATCTTGCTAACTATGTGTTAGCATCTGCTTATTGTAGGAAAGAAGGCTCGCATGGTGGTGCTGCTTTGTATATCCAAAAGGAAGTGTCTTGGAAAGCACGTCCTGATCTCACAAGACACTCTGAGGACACTATCCTTGAGTGTGCAGCAGTCGAGGCTTCAATCAACAATAGAAGAATGATTATTATAGCTATCTACAGATCCCCTGGTACCAGTATCGAACTGTTTTTAACAAAAATTGATTGTATTTTAAATGTATTGTTGAGTGAGAATGTTTTAATGTTTTTAGCGGGAGATTTTAATATTGACATTCTAGGAAATGATATTGACTCAGCGGTATTCTTGTCTCTTTTGAGCTCTTACAATGTTTTTCCCTCAATACATGAACATACAAGAATGGGTAGGACTTCAAGCTCCTGTATTGACAATATTTTTACTAACTGTGTTTCCTATACCTCCAAAGTGTTAAACACTCACATTTCTGACCATACATGTCAGAAAATATCTTTTAAATTGTCAATTACAATGAATCCTGCTACACTGTCCATGAGAGTCTATAATGCACAAGGTAAGCAACTCTTTCAGCAACTTTTGTCTGAACAGGATTGGCAGGGTGTGTTTGTGGTGAGTGAGTCTGACATTGATCGTCAGTGGAATGCATTTATGAACGTACTCATGCCCATTTTTGATCAGTGTTTTCCTTATAGAAATATTAGGCTAAATCAAAAAAAGAATGTTCTTTATAATAACCCTCAGATAGTTGAATGTAGGAGGGAATTAGATATTTTGTTAGTTCTGAGTAGAGCGAATTGTTCTTATTTGAATGATTATAATGCTACCAAGCGTAGATACAATGGCTTATTGCAGGAAAGTAGAAAACAACAGTATGCAAACAAAATTTTGCATAGTGATAATAAACCAAAGGCTGCATGGCAGGTCGTAAATGAGGTCAGGGGAACTGGGGAGACCAGAAAGGACATTGGCATTCCGGGTCCACCTCAGGATATAAGCAATCTTCTCAATGATTATATGATTCAGGCGGCTTCTAATTTACTTAGCGGTGTAGAGCATGTGCAATATAATTGTAAGATGCCACTCCTCAATAACACCATTTTTCTAACACCCACTACCAACATAGAGCTGATTGGAATAATAAATAGTCTAAAAAATAAAAAAAGCTGTGGGCATGATGGGGTTCCTACTAGTATAATTAGGGCGTGCGCAAAGGAACTGGTAACTCCTCTTTGTTACATAATAAATAATTCATTTTCTTTTGGAATTTTTCCCGACAACCTCAAAACTTGCAATTGTTAAACCATTGTTTAAGAAGCGTGATCCCGCTCTGCCTGAGAGCTACAGACCAATAAGCCTCTTATCCTCTTTTTCTAAGATCTTTGAAAAGGCAATGTGTGCTCGTTTGCTAGGTTTCTTCTCTTCCCAAAAACTGATAGGTTTGAGTCAGCATGGTTTTTTGCCAGGAAGGTCAATAAATACTGCAGTTTATGACTTTGTGAGTGGGATCGTAGAGTACTTTGAGGACCATCAAGTAGCGCTTGGCTCATTTTTAGACCTATCAAAGGCCTTTGATAGTCTAGATCATAACATATTGCTCGATAAATTATCACATTACGGAGTTAGGGGTGCTCCTCTGGAGTGGGTACGGTCCTACTTACGGAATCGCATGCAGAGGGTCTTGGTCCGGTTGGATGGTAATGACTATTTTTTCAGGTGACGGGCTGATATCTATGGGTGTGTCTCAGGGTAGCGTGATCGGACCTTTATTGTTTGTATGCTATATTAACGATCTGGGCAGAGTGATTTCAACTGGAAAATCATCAATGGTAAACTATGCGGATGACACAAGCCTGCTAACGGGGGGGCTTTCGGTCGAGACTGTGCTGAGAACTGGTGGAGAGTGTTTGGGGTCGGTGAGTGAGTGGTTTGTCCAGAACAGCCTGGTACTCAATGCAGAAAAATCAAATTTTGTAATTTTTAGAACTAAACAATCAACTTGTGAGTGCCCAGCTGGGGCAAACTTACTGAATCAAAACATAACTTTCACGGCAGAGGCAAAGTTCCTAGGTATAGTTGTTGACTGCCACCTTGGTTGGGAAAGGGAAGTCGATTATGTTTCGGGAAAACTGGGCAGCTGTTGCTACAGTCTACGAGTTTTGAAAAACTACCTCGACTTTGAAGCATTATTGATGACTTATCGTGCTAATTTCAGTTCAATTCTTAGATTTGGCATAATGTTTTGGGGTAACAGCATACGAGCTGAGCGGGTATTCCTAATACAAAAGAAAGCAATTCGAGTTGTGCTTGGTATGAGTGGGCTTCAGTCGTGCAGAGGTGTCTTCAAGCAACATGGCTTGCTCACTCTAACAGCAATGCATGTGTACGAATGTGTGCTTTTCTTACATAAAAATAAACATCTCTTTATACAGCACCTGCCTAGACATGACCATAACACCAGGTCAAGTGATTACAACATTCCCGAGCATAGGATGACACTATATAGGCGCAGCCCTGCCTATTCTTGTATAAAATACTATAACAAACTGCCTGATCGAATAAAACAAATTGAAAATGTCTTTCACTTCAAGAAAGAAGTAATGAAAAGCCTAATTGACATTGAGCCATACAATATTGCTGAGTTTCTCAACAGTCCATAATTACTTGTCCATTTTTAAATTCAATCATTTCAATAACTGTCAATTTTAACTTTAATCATTTTAAATTTCTAATTACCTGTTGACTGTTAACTTTAATAATTTTAATATCTGTGTCAATTTTCTTAACTTTATCTTCTGATTATTTTAATTTATAATCTCACTCTTCATTTTAATTGTGTGTCTGCTTGTCACTAGTGTTATTTGAGTTTGTAGTTTTTGTTTTAAGTTTATGTTTAAGTTTAAGATTTTAAGATTACTATTTTGACGCCATTTTGTCAATACATCATGCAAATTGTATTTTCTAAAATAAAGAGATTTTTGACTTTGACTTTAGACAAATCTCGAACATTGTTATTCAAAAGTACAACCTCTCCACTTTAAAAAAGAGTCCTAAATGTTTTTGTAGCTATGTCTATAATAAGATACCTGTTAGTATAAGAGAAATAGTGTCAATCAGGAAATTTAAAAAAGCTATGCAAAGTTATTTGGTCCAAAATTGTTTTTATTCCCTGCAAGAATTTATGTAATCCACATATATACAGTGTTTAGTTGTAAGTCTGCATATTTTCATCTGAATTACTGTTACCTATACTGTTATGTATTAACTGACAATGTATATACTTTAAGAAAAGTCCTGTATAATATTGATAAATAAATAAACTCGCACTGCCCTCCGCTGTAAGGCAAAAACCCTGCACCACAGCGGGCTATAACCCCATGCCAGAATCGCATAGGACATAACAGAATGAAACAAGGCAAAATATGCAGTCCCTCAACTTCTTTGGTAACCCTTCTATATGTGCATCTCACTCAAGACCACTATCCATCTGTACCTCCAAGAACGGCGCAGTCCCACGAGACAATGGACACCCCTGTGCATCTCTTAAAGAGAAAAGGAGATGGCTAGTCTTGGATTCATTCAAGACTAAGCTATTTTTTTCAAACCAGTTTCTGGTCCTCGACTGTGCCTCACCCGTGCCACCCACCAGAGCATCCACTTGTGGTTCCCTGATTGAGATGGTAGTATCATCGGCAAACAGAACATAATGCTCCTTTACCGGGATCTGAGAAAGGTTATTAATATAAACAGGAATAGTAAGGGGCCCATTACAGATCTTTGTGGCACCCCAGTGTTCATGATTCTTGTGTCTGACGACACTCCGACCTCCCGTTGCAACCTTTGAGTTTGTCCTTCCAAATAGGATGTTAATCGGTCAATACTGTTCTGACCAGATTTATAAAGATGAAGTTTTTTGATGAGCGACTTGTGCGATACATAGTTGAAGGCCTTGCTTAGGTCGCAGAAGATGGTACCAATATGGTATTTGTTTTCAAAACCATCCATAATGAATGATACCAGATTTAAAATAGCTTGCACAGTATTACCTACCGCCCTAAACCCAATCTGCTCATCACACAGTAGTGAATTTGCCTCGAGAAACAGCGCCACTCTCGAAGACATACATTTTTCAAATATTTTTGCGAAAATTGGAAGCAGGGAAATCGGGCGATAGCTAGAGCCATCCGTCTTATCTCCATTCTTAAAGATGGGAATAACAATGGCTTGTTTAAGACAGGAGGGGAAAATACTCTCCTTGGAGCAAAGGCTTATAAGTTTTGTCAGTGGTACTACAATGAGGTCCTTGATGATCTTAATAAGTTTAACAGACAAACCAAAAACAGCACTTGCATCTTTGTTTCTTAAGCCCATTACAACTCCTCTAACTTCAATAAAGCTCACCTCCCCAGATTCGAAATTTGACCGAGGTTGAAGGTCCAGCTGGAAGTGAACATCTTCTATAGAGTACTGTGCACCCCCCAACCAGACCCTCTGCCACTTCTGAGAAAAAAAAATGTTAAATTGGTTTGGGGGTGATTTGCCCACAAAGTCCCCGATGGTCCCTGCCTGCTCGGTTGTTATTTATAATTTTCCAGATACTTTTAGGTTTTTTGGTAAATTCGGAAATAAAGGAACGTATCATTATACTCCTTCTTAACCCGTTTTATTTCATGTTTTTTTTGTATAAGCAAATCTGGTGATGGATAGCTCTTGCACAGATCAGTGAGAAATTGCAAGTGATCACGCAGTTCATGAAGGTAGATATTAAACCATGGAAAAATTGTTTGTGACTGTTTCATTTTGTATTGCCTTTTAGGAAATGCACTTTCAAAAGCTACTTTGATTTCATTACAGAAAAGCTGACATTTTTCGTTTACAGAGTTATTATTGTCTTATAAATGATTATTCTGTTCAAACTCTCAACCAGACCAAAAAAAGTGGTTTTCCCTTTTCAGTTATAGGTCTGAGATATTTAGATGTTGTTTTGTGGCTGTTTGAAAAACAATTTACATTAAACTGAAAGATTGTTATCATCTATGTTTACTTCTTTGAAATGGCTGTAAAAATGTAATCAAGACAGTTACTACCTCGATTCTCAACATGCACTGTCGCCTCAAATCTATAGGATTCCAGCAGATCTAATACAGAAATGGCCTTGATCTGTACCAAACAGTATATTAAAATCACCCGCTATTACTAGTACATTTCTAGTACATCCCACAATGGCCTCTTCTAGATGTGCCATGGAGGTGCCAAGGTCACCTGAGGGCGATCTATAAACAGATATTATATATGTATTAAGGTTTGGTGCATAAGAACAACATAGCTCGATATTTTTTCCCACAGACAACTCAGAGATTCTGGGAATGTTCGTGTGTTCAATAGCAGGATTCACCAGTATAGCGACTCCAGCCCCTTTGATTGTTTCCGACAAAACAAAGAGCCCAATACTAACCCCGGATTTTAAAATCCCCTGATTCACTCTCATCAAGCTAATGCTCACAGATGCAGAGTATGTGTATGTATTTCATGTTTCTTATTTTTAACAGATCTCACATTTTGAAAAACTAGTGTGGTACTTTCACATTTGTTTGTGAGTTTAATCCCCTCTGGGGTACTATGTTCCTACTCTCTACTGGTATGCCTAATTTAAAACAACAATAATTTACATTTTTCCTAGTTTTAATTTCTTCACATTGGGAGTCATTTATACCACTGGCCAATTTCCTCGGTAGTGCTTCCTAGAGATAGACGTGAGAGAAATAGCCATGTAAAGCTCCTCAGTTCCGCGATTCTCACGCTTCCTCCGTTGTTGGCGAATGCTTTCCAGATCCCTTTTCTTCTTGTAGCTAACAGTTTTCCACTCGTTTTCGGAGATTTCTCGAGTGTGTTTGCTTTCGCCAACTAAGCAATATAAGCTTAAGATAAAATATATTTCAACTTAAATTTTTAGGTCGATTTCTTCATGTCTGCATTGAGATGGAACTGAAACTAAACAGTATAGAATATGTAGTGTTTGATGAGGCAGATAGGCTGTTTGAAATGGGTTTGAGTGAGCAGCTGACTGAAATTGTTGGACGTTTGCCTGATTCGAGACAGACATTGTTATTCTCAGCTACATTGCCAAAAGTGCTGGTTGAGTTTGCTAAGGCTGGACTCAGTGATCCAGTTTTGCTAAGGTAAATTATTTTGTAAAAATGAAGGCAACATTTAAAATTACATGAGTTATTAGGTTGGATGTTGAATCAAAGCTACCAGATGAGTTGAAACTAGAATTTTTAGTAGTTAGGCCTGAAGAAAAATTGGCAGCATTGCTAGTTTTGCTGAGAACTGTTATAGATCTAAAGCAACAGACAGTAGTTTTTGCCGCAACAAAGCATCACGTGGAGTACATTCATTTGGTAAGACAAATATAGCAATTTTTATACTTTTATTGAGTATTATTATTTTTTGGTCAAAATAACCAGCCAAGTACGCTCTTGTTGTTGGAAGATAAGATATGCGATTGTCATTGTTTCATATTTCTGGTTTCAGATATTTTGAAAAGCGAGCAAAGCAATTATAGGTCATAAAATGTCGCTTTCAATATGCTAGTCACATAAAGTAAATGATTTGAAATTTTGTTATTTGATGTTTTTGGGCATCATGGGAATTTCAGATTTTCATTGATGGTATTTTATTTATTAACCCACTCTCAAGCACGTAATTCTTGTTTGAAAATGAGATTAAATGTTTCTTTTTATATAGATTCTCGACAACGTGGGTATCTCAAACACCTACATCTACTCCAACTTGGACCCATCAGCGCGAAAAATTCACGCAGCTAAATTCAGTACAGGGAAAGTTAAGGTTTTGGTCGTAACAGATGTAGCGGCGCGTGGTATTGATATACCACAGTTGGATAATGTCATCAATTTCAATTTTCCGGCCAAGGCTAAACTGTTTGTTCATAGAGTCGGTAGGTATGATTTTTTTGGTGCATCCATGTTCATATGTATATTTCATAAAATGCAGTGTATGGAACGCCATTTTGAAATGAAACTTAAGGCTCGCTGCATGTTACAATATGTATCGTGGGCGTAAGCTGGTGAACGTGTTACGCGGACGCGTTACAAAATGCGTAATACGACGATGCTATCGAAAATACAGAGGAAAGATATAATGCGACCGTGTAGGCTATTGGTTGAATTTTGTTGTGAAATGCTTTTTTTTGACACAATCGACTACTGTCCTTAGTGTGTTGTAAAGGCCACTTTTCCTTATAAGATTTTGCTGTATCTTTATAAGTTAAGGTACTTTATCCCTGCCGCGATTCCGGGAAATGGCATTTGCTCCCGCATTAAAAGCAGTACTTAAAATCTGAAATGCTAATTTATTGTTTTAGGGCAACGTTTATCAAGAATAAAATTTTCTGAAAAACCAATAATAAAGATGTTTCTCATATGTTGCATTCTTTTTTTTTGGACACACTGTATACAACTTTAATGTTAGGATATTAAAAACAATAAAAAACATAATAATCGTACCGCTTGCGAAACTCATTAATCAATGCATTCCTGAGAATATTTTTCCCAGTAGCCTGAAAAAAGCTCTGGTCTCACCAATATTTAAGAAAGTGAATCCTAATGATGTGAATAACTATAGACCAATCTCTTTACTTCCTATTGTCTCTAAAGTATTTGAGATAGCGATATCCAACCAAATGGTTTACTTTTTTGAATCAAACAACTTTTCTCTATTTCTAAGTACGGCTTTAGACAGGGCAAGGGAACTGTGAGTTGTTTATTGGAGTTTCTTGGAAGCGTGATGGATGCATTTGAGAATCAGCAGTACCTTTCGGCTCTTTTCTGCGACCTAAGTAAGCCCTTTGACTGTGTTTCGCATGACCTTCTTCTCCGCAAATTAAAGTAATATAAGTTTAGCGAAACAAGTATTACCTTGATACATTCTTATCTTAAAGACCGATCTCAGATTGTTGGGCTGGGTAAGGTGTCATCAGCCACAGCAAGCTTGAATACTGGTGTCCCGCAAGGATCTATAGTAGACCCAGTACCTACTATTTTTAATCTTTATTAATGACTTGCCACTGAGTCAATCACCGGCAAAATCAGTGCTGTTTGCTGATGACACTACACTTTATATTACAGGGGACTCGGAGCAAATAGCGGAGAGGAGGCTGTGGGAGGCACAGTCTGAAGTGGAACAATGGTTTCGGTCCAATAGACTCCTTTTAACCCAAGATAAAACATGTAATGTCATGTTTACATTAAGACAAACTAACAGTATCAACAACACTGGAAATAATGCTAAATTCCTGGGAGTCTATTTGGACTCAACACTGAAATGGGATGTGCATGTGGAGAGTGTGTGCGGAAAGGTTGGAAGCAGCGTATTCGTCCTGCGTAACTTGTATGTGTATCGAATGAGACCATCAGGACAGCGTATCATGCACTGTTCCATAGTGTGATGTCCTATGGCATAATTGCATGGGAAAACTCGGCCCTCTCTTGCAGGGTCTCCAGACTGCAGCGTAGAGCAGTGAGGATTTTGGCTGGTGTTGGGTACAGGGATGACTGTAGGGGTGCTTTCCCGGGTCTGGTTATATTGACTTTCCCTTCTGCTTACATTCTGGAGAACCTAATTTTAATTAAACAACAGGGTAAACTGCTGACCCATGGAGACCTCCATAATTACAATACCAGGCAAGGGCGTGATCTGGTTCCAGCATATTGCAGGCTGCCAAAATAGGCCTGAATATATGGCTGTGAAGCTCTTTAACAAGCTGCCACGACCTATGCAAACCTTGCCTCATAAGAACTTTAAAAAAGAAATAAAAACGTTTTTAGTTAGAAATGCGTTTTACAGCGTAGAGGAATTTTTCAACTTTAAATTTTAATAGTTATTCTAATGTATGTATGTGTGTTTTAACTTTGACATTTGATTGGAATTTTAATGCGTTTGTATTCGTTATCCTTTTAATAACGTATTGTTGGTCAATGTTTTGCTAACATGTTGAGTGAATGTTAATGTGTAATTCTTTATTAATTGAAAATTTAATGTGTCTTTCTGTGACCTTTGTAATCTGATGTGAACATTATGCATTGCCTTTTGACGACTGTAAGCACTCTGTGTATTTAGCATAATAAATGAATTTGAATTTGAGTATCATATTTGTTTAAAATACAGTGTTTCTCGAATTCCCTATATAATGATTTTTCACCAAATTTTACAAATATAATATGTTTGTCAATTCATTTATAAATTTACATGGAATGAACATATTAATTAATGCAACATTTTTATATAACACGGCCAAGCCACGAAACTAACGTGTATCACACTAACATTCTTTATAAGGGAATAAATATCAACTTATTAGATAATAGAAATTAGTATTCTTCGACTGTTATAAATTTGAAAACAATCATCAAAACTTTAGGTAGATGCGCGAGAGCTGGTAGATCAGGTATCGCCTATTCTCTGGTGGCCCCTGATGAGCAACCCTATCTTTTGGATTTGCATCTCTTTTTGGGGCGCCCTATGTCAATAATAACGCTAGACAACAAAGAGGGTACCATAGGTAGACTGCCGCAAGATCTCGTTGAAGACCAGCTTGGTTCTCTGTTGGTCTTGCATGAAAATCATGCCGATTTGGTAAGTAACAAGTTTAGGTCACTGTACAATGACTTTTTCAAATAAAGTTAATATTTGTCTGCATGTCTTTGATAAAATATAGACAACAAGTTTGACTTTCATCATGTATGCGTATTAACCCGTTTATTTAGTAGCCAGCAGGAAATTTGATAGTGTTGCAGACTTTTGTTGACCGAGACAGAGAGTCCCATATAATTTCTAGCGCCTACTAACCATTTGGATTTCAACGTCTACTAAGAGAAAGTTTGGTTCAGAATAGTTCAAAATATTTTATTAAAAGAGCCTTTGGTTTACCAAAATGGATCTGAATTGAACATATTTGTTGTAATATTTTATACAAATTTTGTTAGTCTGAAATTTTCCTTTAAAAATGGATAACAAAAAGCGTTTTGCGGGCTTTTTAAGTCAGCTAACGAAGAAAATTATGCTTATTTTAATAAGCTACTTTAAAAAGAAGCAAGAAAGCGTTGACCTAATAAATCCAGAGTTAGTCTGTCTTGAAAAAGTAGCAGAAGCACTAAATGTGTGCATAACAACATACAAAGGGTTATTAAGGCAAAACGCAGCGATATTACGGCTAAAAATCCCGAAGAAACAAAACAAAAACGGATTTAAATGAGTCGATTTGAGAAAATTAATATACAATATGTGCAAATCAAAAGTACATGTAACTTGTATAGTTTTAAAGGATCGAGAGGCTTTGCAAATTGGACTTAAATTTTTGTCACAAAAATATTGAAACGTCTGGGATTTCGGTATAAAAAAAAGCATAAACTTCCAAATATTGCGTTACTGCAAGTACTTTTTTTTTAAGAAAGTTCATTGAAAATTTAAATTCACAATTTAGAACATATTTTTTTGGACAAGAGTGGACCCAAATCCGCAAAGATAACTCGGCTAAACCACTCAAAGGAAAAGGAGGTTGCAGGTCGGGAAAGAGATGCTTTATCTTGCATGTTGGTTCAACCACCGGATTTCTACATGAAGACGGTCTAATATTTTCATCCAGATCAAAAACCGTTGATTACCAATACCACGACAGCATGGATAATGAATCATTTGAAAAGTGTTTGTTTATGTTGCACGAAAGTTGGTCTTATTTAGTGCTTCTGATCCTTTTTTTGGATAGACGTCAGATTTTAGGTTACTGCTTGCTGTACTTTTGCTCTTGTTCATAACAGCTTATTCTCATTAAATTAAGCACCATTTTATCTCAATTTTCAGGCTTTGTTTTGAAACAAAAATCGCTTTCAACATTTTAATGTAATTTTAAAAAATCTGAAAGGCTGCTACACATTTTGGCATCAAAAATTAATTTGGTCAATTTTTATAATATCCGTTTGCTTTTTATACATTTTCAAATAAAACGTGTTGACTTGTTACATTCTTACTATTTTTTGTACTGAATATTTAAATCAACCAAGTGCTATGCATATCAGAATCTAATCATAAATATATAGAGCATATTTCAGTTGTACTTAGGTTCAGAAGGTTTCATGTCCACATAGGCATTTTTGTATGACCAACCAATGTTCTGCTTTTAAGATGTCGTTTGACGATTGACTATAACTCTCTAATATCGATTATAGTACTTTATAAAAATGAAATTTACAGATAGCCTCCCTGCAAACCATAGAAAACGCCTATAAGCGGTACATAAAATCACGTCCTGCGGCTTCTGCAGACAGTAATAGGCGAGTTAAGGAGTTGCCCTTGCATATGTGTGCTGTCCACCCCATTTTTAAGGGTAGTGGCCAAAATAGCCTGTATGAACGAGAAAACATTCTGGATCAAATGAAGAGTTATAGACCGCAAGGCGTAAGTTTTTTGGGCTACAATCAAATATATAGAAAATGTGAAAAATATAAATTTTTGCGTTATAGTGCTAGTTATATGTTTGTTATATTCTTCAAACTCTCTAGGCAGTATATATATCTAAAATGCATTTTAATGAATTTTTTAATAGCGTTTCATGTTTGATGAATTATCTTTCAGACTATTTTTGAAATATGCGGCAAGAACAAATCCCAAGAGTACCTGACTATGAAGGAAAAGAGGGCAGTTCATAAAGACAAGATTGAGATGCACAAAAAATTGATGCAGGAGAAAATTACTGAAAACAAAGTACTCCACAAACCTGTCAGTTTGTTAACTGGTAAGTAAAAAAAATATAAATAATTGCAGAATGAATTACTTAAAAGTAACTCATACTCATCCGAGTGTTTCTAGGAAGTACAAGTGAAGATATCCAAGGTGCATTTAAGAACGTTATCGTGCCTAAAAAAAGAAAAATGGAAATGTTGTATAAGAAAACTAAAAAGCGGAAGACTGGAGACGAGGTGTTTATCCCCTATGCGCCTGAGGATCGCCATACAGAAGAAGGGTGAATATTTACTTTTTAATACAAATTTATTTCGATAACATTAGGAATGCAAACATAAAAGCACAAATAAACATATTATTATAGGAGCAATAGCCATTGAATGGAAATATAGTCTTGACATTTTTAAAATTCAATATTAAGCTTTAACATTTATCGAGACTGTTAAACAGTTTTTGGATGAAGAAGTGGCACATTTTATTTCAGCAGTTCATTGTATATATTGAAGCAAGCATAATGTGGGGATTTCTCGCAGTCGAAAGGTTCAGTGTCTTGGGTGCGTTAAAATGAACTGCTCGCCCGTATGAATTCATTTTGTATCATAGTTTTGAAAAGTTTATATTTAGCTGCTTTTTAAATCACACTAAAAAATTCTCGTAATCTATTCATCTGTCTTGTTTGTTTAAATACTGATCATTCAACTTAAATTTCGATTTATGTTGCGAAATTTTAGCGGTAGGTAAATTTGCTTAATCTTTTCTTACGCTTTAAATATTGATGTTTTGAATTTTTGGAAAATACTCCTTTGTATGGTAAAATATATTAAGTTTTTCGTCTGCATCGATAGATTACTTATCTTGAAATCTTACTCTAATGGCATAAATGCTGCATTATGAGACCATGAAACTATTTTTTTGTACATTTCCTATTGAAAGCCGAAGAATGTCGTGAGGCAAAAGGAAGGGTATGTTTTTTGCACGAAAATGGTAGGTTTTCGCTACTGTAAGTTTCTAAAGATTGGCTCAGTGTGCAGCACTGCTACATTCTGAACTCCCACTAGGAATATTTCATGTTAAATTGTAAAACGTTTTTGATGCTTTGTTCCTCGTTCAAATTGTGAAACAAAAGAAACGTAAACATTGGATAACCAAGGGTCTAAAACTAAAAGCTCAAAATAAACGTGGCCTCCACTATATTAGAAAGTTTTTGAAGTGAAACTTCTTTAGACGATGGAGAGTAAGTAAGGGGGAATTTTTAGGTAGATTAACGCGAACTGAGGATCAAGCATGAAGGCAAGCTTAGTGTTTTTCTTATTAATATTCAGTCCTTAAGACGCAAAAAACATGAATTATTTCTTTTATTAGAAGAGCTTAATTTTCCAGAAATCATTGCCATAACTGAACATTGGTTAAATGTTGATGAATGATGAGCCTATGTTTGTCAAAAATTATACTACAGTAACTAGATTTAATAGAAGTAATTTATCTCACGGAGATACTATGATAATGTCTACTAACAACGACTTTTCGGCAGTAACTAAATTCGATAATTTTTTGTCTGAGAAAGAATTTGAATGTTCCATTGTTTATCATAATGCTTCTGACCTCTATATTGTTTGTATTTACAGAACACCTGACGCTGACATGCATATATTCAGTCAAATATTACTGAGCTTGCTTGAGTCCCTGACTTTAAAAAGCAAATTAATTTTGTGTTGCGACCTTAATATTGACTTTTCCATGTGTGTGCTTCTCAATAAACTCTTCGGTCCATTTTCGACTCTTTTGATATAATCATGCATATTAATTCACCAACTAGAATAGCTAAAACGGAGTCTAGTACTATAGACTATGTCGTGTCATCTTTTGATCCAGAATTCGTTGACTGTGCTGTCTTTAACTCGGGTTTCTCTAATCATGAGGCAGTATTAACAGAATTTTCAGTAAAATCCAAATGCAAAAATGCTTCGCGCAAATTATACCGTATTTTTTGGGACAAAAATTTTCTAAATTTCAAGCATCTATGTCTAACAACTGACTGGGTTGTCCTCTCTGAAGATGTCGATACCGAATTTTCTAGATTTATAAAACTATCGATTTTGGCGTTCAAATCCTTTCCTCTTAAGCCAAATTAAAATTAAATAGCATAAACCCTGGCCAACTAAAGGCTTACGCACATCTGCAAAGAACATGCGTTCATTATCTCACCTAAAAAATATTCGGACAGCGTCTTCTTCCATAATTACGTGAAACTCTACAGAAAAGTCTATCATAAGACTATAAAAGCTGCCAAGGACATTTATTATAATGAGAGGCTGGCTAAATCCGGTAACGTTGCTAAAGAATGATGGTCTGTTGTGAATGACTTACGAAATAAGACTTCTTCGTCTAGCACAATCGCTAATTCACCTGAGAAACTAAACAATTACTTTGTAAATGTGGCTAAAGATTTAATTAACAGCATAACTCCTTCTCATGATCCACTTTCATATCTAATGCTAATGTAAATTTACGCAGTTTCTTCTTTAGGTCTGCATCATTTGCTGACCTTCGCAGTACAATTAAAAACATTAAAAACAAATCCTCATCTGGGAATGATGGGCTTACTCTGAAAATGTTCTCAAACCTGCCGGACTTTTTTTTTATGGCAGTGGCACACACACTAAAGGTAGACCCTATGGCGCTCGACGAGCGGTGTGTGTGCGAAGATGTTGATTGACACGGCTCTTGAATATTTGTAAGTTGTAATTAGTGGGAAACAGATGTCCTGGGAGTGAGTTCCACAGTGATGCAGTGCGCCAGACAAAGGAGTTCTTGTAAAGCGATGTTCTAGGTGTTTCTAGTTGTACGACGAACTGATGCGCTCTTGCCGTCTGTCGTGACTGTCTGACAGGAGCTGCCAAGGGCGGGATGAGGTGGACCAAAACCTGGGAACATCTGCCGTGAAAGTATCTGTAAAACAGAGATATCTCGGCTACATGTCTGCAGTGTTCCAGACTATCTTGATTCCGGGTCGCCGACGAGACGCACAGCTCTCCTCTGAATGGAATCCAGCAGCTTTAGGGTGTGCTTTGGTGCGGCACCCCAGATATGTGAGCAATATTCTAAGCACGGTCTTATTTGCGCTTTGTAGAGCAAGAGCAACTACTGCGGTGTATAGAGTTTTTTGTTGCGAAATAGCGCACCAAGCTTCTGGGAGGCTGATTTTGCGATGTTAGCAACGTGGTCATGCCAGGACATATTGCACATTAAAACATAGTACTACTTTAATTAACAAGTCATTCCAAAATGGGATTTTTCCAAACTATCTTAAGACGACAATAATTATTCCTTTGCATAAAGGAGGAGATAAAGACCAAGCTTCGAACTATCGCCCAATTGCACTCCTTCCCTATCCTATCCTCCTATCATATATTATTGAAGGATTGGTTAACAGAAGGTTTCTATCTTTTCTCTCTAAATATAAAGTACTTGCTGACCATCAATTTGGATTTTTAAGAAACAAATGCACAAATGATGCTATGTTTTGCCTCTTTAATTATGTATACTTCAACCTGAACAACCATCACTCTACAGCAACTATTTTCTGTGATTTCTCTAAAGCTTTCGACTGTGTAAATCATAATATCGCAATTAACAAATTGCAGTACTACGGATTCAGAGGAGTGCCTCTCGAATGGTTTAAGTCGTATCTTAACAACAGAAGTCAGCTTGTGAGGGTTGATACGTCGACGTCTTCTTGCAAGCCAATAGATTGTGGAGTACCCCAGGGTTCAGTACTAGGCCCTATTTTTCTTCTGCTGTTTATCAACGACATTGCTTGTCTGGACATTAGCGGTAAAGTCTGTCTCTTTGCGGACGATACTGAAACATACCGACCCCCAGTCTATGTATTACCTTCTGAAAGTCGATAGTCAGACTCGTGATCGTCAGCTTATACAAACCTACTTCGGACCCATCCTGTTACGTTGTGTTCTTTCGTAGTACCTAGCTGCCTTAGAGTTTGGGATCGTAAGATTCTTTCATATTTCTTTTTTTTTTTGCTTAAATTTAATTTTCTCTTTAGTAAAGTAAACAACAGAAACTCTTTAATACATATATTGATATTTCAAAAATAAAATATTTACAAATTCCTTGTAGTCTAAATTTCGTTCATTTATCTCTATTTACATTTATTTAACTTAGCATAGCAAACCTAGTGCATACTAAAGTGAAACCAACCAAACCTTTAAAATACCAAATTTCCTTAAAAACCCTGCTTTACTTGTGATCAACAGCACGTCAATAGTAGTACTTGTTAACCTTATTTACCCTATACCTTTTATTATTGACTACTAAATTTGATAATGAAATGTTAGTCTAGGGTACTTAAATGTGGTACCTGTCACTTACCACAAATAATACGTCAGTTATAAAATGGGTATCAAGTTATGATGCTTCGAAATTATAACCCCTTGAAGATGGAAGACAACGGTCCAGTGAGTGAGCACCAAGGCAAACAACTCCTGCCATACGACATGGGTTATAAACATTGACCATACTCTGACCTACAGCACAACCTTTATTTACGCCCCAATGCTATCATATTATTATCTGCGTATACGCACAAAAGACATACCTCATACAACACCATACAACTATCATCCTTCAACACGCATCCCCGTCACTGTTATCCGTCCAAACAGTCAGTATACCCTTTTGTACGCATTACATTACGAGTAGTAATAATCTCTTTTTGTAGTACTACTACTTGACCAATTGACCCAAATTTAGAATACATTTTTAAAATAGAAACATATGGCTGTTCTGACCCATAAATCTAGTGCCGAAGTGAAATTTTACAGATGGCTATAATGCCGTTATATTATGTCCCCTGATGGGCTTGTGGTTTATTTTGATGGTACTTGTTTTTCATTTAACAAAGGATTATGACGGGTGGAATTTAGAGTGACCATATTATTAAAACCCTTGTATAATTCCCCATAATTAGATTCTCACCTGTAAATTTTTTATTCTTGATTCTTTCTCCCCCAATTCTTTGCAATTTTGCCCTGGTAGTCATTTTGATAAATTAACTATTGATAATTCGATGTCTGCTGCTTGAAGTAGCGTTCCCTTTAAAAGAAAATTAGTGAGTGCCGAAACGTGCCTTATTGCTCAAAATTCCCTTAGCCCATAAATGAAATCTAAACCCCGTCCCCGTATTAATTTATTTCTTTATTTGAATTTAATTTTAGTTTTTTTCTCGAGTTAATTTTGTCATTATCCCAACTTAGAGCAAAACCCTGCACAAGTTGGCACCGTGGGGCCTGGCCGGGACGCCTGTCAGCTTTTATATAGCTGTCAGTGAACCGTAGCTCAGACTTTGGCGTCGAAACCCATACACCATTACGCTAAAAGTATGTCGGATAATACAAAATTATTGGACTACCTTCCACTGTCACCCAATACACCGGCACCGTGTTATCGGCGACAAGGCGATTGAGGTACAATAAACGTATCCAACAATTCGGCTTTCTCGGGTTATTTTTGTCCTTATCCCAACTTAGAGCAAAACCCTGGACACGTTGGCACCGTGGGGCCTGGCCGGGACGCCCGTCAGCTTTTATATAGCTGTCAGTGAACCGTAGCTCAGGCTTCGGCGTCGAAACCCATACAACATTACGCTAAAAGTATGTCGGATAATACAAAATTATTGGACTACCTTTCACTGTAACCCAATCCACCGGCACCGTGTTATCGGCGTCAAGGCGATTGAGGTACAATAAACATATCCAACAATTCGGCCTTTATTATACCTTCCTTGGGATTACATACAGTCGGGCACCGTAGGAATATTCCCGGCGTCAACATTACTGTAATGTCACCCCAGGAAACCATTTAATTCAGCCGCAATAACCATTTTTAATTTCCTTTAAAATTATTTTGACTTCTCTAAAATGCGATTATTTTTCAAATGAAAGAGTGACCTATGAATTTAATTTACTTTGAAATTGTTTTTACGTTCTCTAAAATTCGATTATTTTCCAAATAAAAGAAGTGATCTATGAACAAACTGGCAGCGTAACGCCCTTTACCTTTAAAAGAAAATTAGTGAGTCTATATCAAATTCTGTCGCGTATTTATAGGCCAAGTCCCCCTCATTCGATTTAGCCCTGCGACTCTCGCCCTTATTGCCAAGCAACATCGCCCTGCGTGTGGGCTTTTAAGTGTTTCTACCTAACTTTGGCCCTTTTTTATGAACACCGTGCGTTTTGCATGATTTTAGCAGTTTTTAACACAGCCGATTTAAATATTTCTGAATTGCCAATGTATTTTGCTTTACCATATTACCTATAAATATTTATTCCTTTATTTTTTTACCTTGCCGTAATAATATATAAAGTATCCTATAATCATTAATTAAATATATCAAATAATATCTAAACTATTGACCCCGGTTTGGTCCGTTTCAATACTAGTTTCACTTGGAGCAACCCGAATATTACGGCGCTTCATAGAACTGTATCTAGTGACTCTATCACCATTAAATCATGGTGCGATTCTAATCTCCTATGCCTCAACGTTTCTAAAACTAAAGTTTTTTCATGTAAAAGTACGTTGCAATATTTTACTTAATAACGCCACTATTGACGTCGTTGAATGTGTGAAATTCTTGGAGCTTGTTGTGGACAACCATTTAAAGTGGGACTTGCGCATCGATGCCTTACCAAAAAAATTAAGTCCTGCCTGTTTTGCGCTAATGGAAGGAGCCTCCACGAAAACGTTATATGCTTCCAGAATAACTATCCAATCATAAGCATACCAACGCTGGCGTCCCCTGGAAACGTCTTGAAAAAGACGGCCAGTCCTTCCACCACCGGATCTTTAAGTTCCATATACACGACAGACAAATGTCGCCAAAGAGAATCGGTTCTTATCAGAACCAGCTCTGACAATAGTCTCCATAAACATCGAGGTTATTACAAGAAATAAACAAGACCTGCTAACACAGCTGAGCGAGTCGACCGGCTGCGATGTGATATGCGTACAGGAAACACACAGAAGCAGGGATGCTGATAGGCCTCATATAAATAAATAAATAAATAAATAAATAAACAGGCCTTTATTTTATACTTGGCGA
>JAEQML010053948.1:0-39239 GCA_016904865.1 Pissodes strobi
TTATAAATTGTGTATCTATTAAGTTAACACCCCTAACGCATTAAAATGCCTCCGCAGCCGAGCGAGTAATTTATTAGTATTTAGGTAGTAATTCAATAAATTAGTGTTTTGGGAATAACGGCGTTTTAATCGAAGGAAGTGTGACCTACCCCTTCAGGGTAAGATCCCGTTTATAGTTAACACCCCCGCAGCCTTAGCGGGACATAGTGGCGCAATAGTATTGGCACCCCCTAGCGTGACAACATATATTATATTATTTGTAGCTAAAATATCATATCCAAAGAGAAAAGTTGAACATTAAATAGTTAAAAATTCCTTTTATTCATAAACCAGTATATTTGTATCTATGTACAGGGTTATCCAACGAGGACTAGACAAGGCGATTTTTTGACTTTCCCTGTACTTTTATAAAAAAAACTGAAATAGCCATCTTATGTAATTTTCTCCCGCGAATTCGAATATGCTCAGCAAAAAAACAATTGAACATCATATAAAAGTGCTATGGGTCACTTTGATCCGCTTTCTCATATAAATTTTGATCTAAAATGATGGATTTTTAATTCAAGAACGCCTTTTTGCTTCAGTTTTAAATTCGGAAAATGTTCGTCTACCGTACGATTAATATCTGATAGATGGATATCCGTTTCACCTGTTCAACCTTTAACCTGCTTTAAAGCGGCCGTCAGTCAGTCAGACCAAATAATCAGCTGTCAAATTTCTATACTATATTTTTCACGAATTAGTTACAAATAATGAAATATTCTTTAGAAGAACGACTAAGTGTAATAAAATTGGAGAGAATGCTCGACAAACACAAAGAACATTTTTTAACAGTTTCCAGAGACATATTTCAGTAGATACAATTCTCAGAATTAAGACCCTATTTGAAGAAAGCAAGACATTGAAAGATAAGCCAAGAAAGATGAAAAGACAGAATAGAAGGAATCGAGCCATTGTTCAATATTTTACTATAAATCCGAAGAGTTCTATTCCGCAAGCGGTACGAGAAGTAAGGTATGATCCAGGACTCCGGAGAGTAAGCTATTGAACAGTTCACAGAACTTTAAAAGAATGTGGTCTAAAACCATATTGCATCCTTCCCGTTCAACATTTAACACAACATCAAAAAGAACTTCGAGTCCAATTTGTTTCTTCAATGCTGATGAGAGAGCAAGACGAAGATTATAATTTATATAATAAAATTCTATGGACTGACGAAGCGTCATTTACAACATTGGGGGTATAAAATCGGAAAAATACAAGATACTGGGCAGCAGTATCATAGATATGAAATGATAAAGTTTCAAGGTAGGAGCTCACTTAATGCTTGATGCGGGATGTTAGAAAATCGAATCATTGGACCACTATTTATTTTATCGTGGCTCTTAAACAGGCCAAAGATACCTTCAGTTTCTTCAAAAGGATATCGAGGATTTCTTGGACATATTACCATTGCAAGTCTACAACAATATGATTTGGTAGCAGGATGGTGCTCCACCTCATGCAGTTGGAGAAGTGGTAACATACTTAAATGAGCATTACAATCAGTGGATTGGCCGTAACGGAACAATTCATTGGCCATCAAATAGCCCCGATATCACGCCAATGGATACATTTTTATGGGGTCATTTAAAAAATTTAGTTTATCAACGACCGAACAGAAGTCTCGAGGATATTCAGCAAAAAATTATAAATGAAATTAACAGACTTAACCAGGACCAAAATATTGTAAGGGATTTTTTGGAGAGACTGAAAAGGGGGCATCGGTCGTGTTTTGAAAATAATAGATGGGCACATCGAACAATTATATTATTGAGATTAAAGTTATTAAGTTAGTTTACAGTTTTTTTCTAAAATGTCATACTTACTGTTTTTATACGTAAACAATAATAGACTTGCAAAAAACTACCATTATTTGTAGCTAATTTGTGAAAAATATAGTATAGAAATTTGAAAGTTGATTATTTGGTCTAAAGCAGGTTAAAGGTTGAACAGGTGAAACGGGTATCCATCTATCAGGTATTAATCGTACGATAGACGAACATTTTCCGAATTTAAAACTGAAGAACAAAGGCGTTTTTGAATTAAAAATCCGTCATTTTAGATCAAAATTTATATGAGAAATCGGATAGGCACATTAAAAATGTGTCATCCCATTTAAAAAAATATCAAAGTGACCCCTAGCATTTTTATTTGATGTTCAATTGTTTTTTGCTGAACATATCCAAATTCGTGGGAGAAAATTACATAAGATGGCTATTTCAGTTTTCTTTATAAAAGTACAGGGAAAGTCAAAACATTGCCTTGTCTAGTCCTCGTTGGATAACCCTGTACAGGCTTACTGATGTTCAAAATAGTAACTTTCTTGTGGCACCCAGAGTTCGACATTCTATTTCCAAATTATGGAAAATAAAATTGAATCAAGAAAGCCTTAGCTTCATAATTTGTATGCATTAACTAGTAAGTGTTACATTTATAATACTAATAACATGGGTGCTTATGAATGAAAAATGCTTAATATATGATTCGACACTGCTGTATTGTCACAGCAGCTTAGGGGGTAGCGCGTTTATTTAAAGAGTAACTTCTCAGAGAAGAGCCGCGTCGCGATTAGTACAATGACGGGATCTCAATGCTTCCTTTAATTCTACCACTGGATGTTGTACTTGCGAGGACACGCCTTGTTTAGCGTGCCGGGGGGTAACTGAGGTAGACCGGGATCGCGTTATGTGGGGGTAAGAAGAGATGATAAAGTAAGCACGTTTAGTTTATAACAATAACAATGTATTAAAGATAAAACTTTAACAACAATTATTGGTCAGAAAAAATGAGATTCTATTATACCCGATTACTACGGTGCGCATGTTTTCTCGATTTGAGGTATTGTTTATAGGTCTTTTTTTACTGTCTTATAATTTATAGTTTTTCTTAAGGGTTGGGTTTTATTTAAGAGCACTAAGAGATTTCACTAAACTTTTTAACTGACTATTTAGACACTTGTCTTTCTCAACACTCTGACAAACTTTTTGTCAAGACTTTACTATGGAGGTTGTGCAACCCCTGGTCCTAGCAGTCGTCAAGTGACTAACCGGTACCAGGTTGGGTAGGAAAGGAATGGAACCAAAAGCAGTCGTATGACTAACTTTTGGAGCGGATAGAACCCAGGAGGCAGTCGTCAAGTGACTAACCTCGGGAGCTGGAGGTGAGACTAAGTCTGCCAAACTGAGGGTTCGGTAGCGTATTTATATAAAACAAAGTGATGATCATTGCATACATAAGGTTCAAAGTCGCTCCCTTTGATCGCTCGCGTTGTTTATAGTTTGCCTTTAATGTTTATATAACAATCTCCAAGTTCAAGTTCAAACTTGCGACAGGGTGATATTTGTTTAGTAGCTTATGTATTTTAGTAGATTACAGTATGGCACAATATATTTGATATTCTAACGTGAAAAGCAAGGTGACAATTGACAACCTAAGGAACTTAAACAATGTATAAATAAGAATCACTTGCCATTGTATGTACGTGAACACACATACTTTTTAAAAAATATTGTTTAAATCCTAAATAACCAAAAGTGACACACTGTGTAATAACATCCTCAATTTGACAACTTCTCTACAATATTAGATAAAATATTATTATGCCTCCCAGACTTGGTTATTAAGTTGTTCCTACTTTTATTTAATAAAAAAAAAACAATAAAAACACTACACTGAAAAATACTCTGCAAACAGGCAATCCTCAGTTGATGGGATTTTCTTTAGGATCAAACGAAAAATATAATAAATATCAAGTTGCTCAATGTTCAAAGCGCCAAAAACACAACTATCAATGGTTTAAAACATCCGAAAATATCAATTTAAAAACATAGAAGATGCAATGGCGAAATGAAAGCCGTTCATCGTGCAAGAACGTCACAGCAGCGACGATGACGCGGGGCCGTAATAAGTGAACATAGGCTCTTATGGGAAGTAACCACCCTCTCTAGTTTATTATTCTTGGGCTCGGACGACTTCAGATAATATCCGGAATATCGAATATGGATATAGAACTACTCTCGATTCTTCACAAAGCCCTAGATATATTTCATGTAGCATGCCTCATACCGAAATTAAACTGTTTTCCAAATAGCAGAATTAAATTGTAGAATATGAACTGTTAATTTTAGAGCGAACCAAATTGCACTTATTATCAAAGTATATGTAAACTAGTAGCTCCACTCCTCCAAATATTTTCTGCCAGCCGCCGAAAAACCGCAGATTGTTGGCAGCATGTGGAGCGTTTTAGTTTAATCAGTCGTTCGTATGTAGGCAGAGTGTTCAGAACAGAGTAGGATTTGTGAAAATCCTTAATTTTATTTCCATTTTAATATTTTATTCGGACTTCGGTGGAAATATATACGACGCAATGAAAAATACAAAGGCAAATAGGAAAAATCTATAGTCGGATTAGTGACTAGATAGATAATAAAATTAGGTGAAGGAGGCGACAAGACCGGAAAAATCGTCTAGGTGCCAGACTTTTTTTATAAGTACATATTATATAAAGATAATGGAATGCTTTGTAAATATTAAATAATATATTTTGGCCCTGTGAAACTGACCCAAATTTAATCCACGACTAACCCAAACTAACCAAATCTACTAAAATGGATTATAACGTATCAGAACCGCTTCAAATGACTAAAATAAGTTGAGAATAAGTGAAGCTAACCGAAAGTTAAATCGACGACTAACCCAAACTAACCAAATCTATCAAAATTGATTATAACCTATCGGAACCGGTTCGAATAACTAAAATAAGTTGAGACTAAGTGAAACTAACCCAAAGTTTATTCGACGACAAACTCAAACTAACCAAATCTATTAAAATTGATTATAACGTATCAGAACCGATTCAAATGATTAAAATAAGCTGAGACAAAGTGAAACCATTCAAAAGTTGAATCGACGATTAACCCAAACTAACCAAATCTATTGAAATTGATTATAACGTATCGGAACCGCTTTAAATGACTAAAATAAGTTGAGAATAAGTGAAAGTAAGCGAAAGTTGAATCGACGACTAACCCAAGCTAACCACTCTATTAGAATTGATAATGACGTCGGTATTGTAACCGTTTCAAATGGCTAAAATAAGTTGAGAATAAGTGAAACTAACCGAAAGTTAATTGAACACTAACCCCAACTAATCAAATCTATTAAAATTGATTATAACGTATCGGAACTGCTTCAAATGGCTAAAATAAGTTGAGAATAAGTGAAGCTAACCGAAAGCTGATTGGACTAATAACCCAAACTAACCAAATCTATTAAAATTGAATATAACGTAACGGAATCGGTTCAAATGATTAAAATAAGTTGAGACTATGTGAAACTAACCGAAAGTTCAATCGACGACTAACCCAAACTAACCAAATGTAATAAAATCATTATAACGTATCGGAACCGCTTAATATGCCTAGTATAAGTTGAGAATAACTGACACCAACCGACAGTTGAATCGACGATTAACCCAAACTATCCAAATCTATTAAAATTGATTATAATGTATCGAAATCGACTCAGATGACTAAAATAAGTTGAAACTAAGTGAAACTAACCGAACGTTGATTGGACGACTAACCCAAACTAACCAAATCTATTAAAATTGATTATAACGTCTCGGAACCGGTTCAAATGAATAAAATAAGTTAAGACTAAGTGAAACTAACCGAGAGTTGATTGTACAACTCACCCAAACTAACCAAATCTTTTAAAATTGATTATAACGTATCGGAACAGGTTCAAATGACTAAAATAAGTTGAAACTAAGTGAAGCTAGTCGAAAGATGCTTGTAGTCGCCCGCAAACTAACCGAAACTAACCAAATTTATTATAACGTATCGGAATCGCTTTAAATGACTAAAATAAGTTGAGAATAAGTGAAACTAACCAAAAGATGAATCAACGACTAACCCAAACGAACCAAACTTATTAAAATAGATTATAACGTATCGGAACTGGTTCAAATGACTAAAATAAATTGAAACTAAGTGAAGCTAGTCGAAAGTTGATTTAGTCGTCCCCAAACTAACCCCAAATTTATTGAAGTTGATTATAACGTATCGAAACCGGTTCAAATGACTAAAATAAATTGAAACTATGTGAAGCTAATCGAAAGTTGATTGGACGACTAGCCCAAACTAACCCAATCTATTAGGATTTATTATAACGTATCGGAACCGCTTTAAATAACTAAAATAAGTTGAGAATAAGTGAAACTAACCGAAAGATGAATCAACAACTAACCCAAGCTAACCAAACCTATATTAAAATTGATTATAACGTATCCGAACCGGTTCAAATGACTAAAATAAGTTGAAACTACGTGAAGTTTAACGCAAGTTGATTGGTTGACTAATCAAAAGTAACCAAATCTATTAAAATTGTTTATAACGTATCGGAACCGGTTCAAATATCTAAAATAGGTTAAGGCTAAGAGAAACTAACCGAAAGTTGATTTGGTGACTAAAGCAATTAATAACATCTATTAAAATTGATTATAACGCCTTAGAACAGGTTCAAATGATTGAAATATGTTGAGACTAAGTGAAACTAACCGAAAGTTGAATCGACAATTAACCCGAACTATAGGTTAGTCGTTCAATCAACTTTCGGTTAGTTTCACTTAGTTTCAACCTATTTTAGTCATTAGAACCGGTTCAGATACTTTATAATCAATTTTAGTAGATTTGGTTACTTTGGTCTAGTCGTCGATTCAACTTTCGGATAGTTTCACTTTTTCTCAACTTATTTCAATCATTTAAAGCGGTTCCAATATGTTATAATCAATATTAATAGATTTGGTTAGTTTGGGTTAGTCGTCGATCCAACTTTCGGTTAGTTTCACTTATTCTTAAGTTATTTTAGTCATTTAATGCGGCTTCGATACATTATAATCAATTTTAATAAATTTGGTTAGTTTAGGTTAGTCCTCGATTCAACTTTCGGTTTGTTTCACTTAGTCTTAACTATTTCAATCAGTTGAACCGATTCCGATGCGTTATAATCAATTTTAATAGATTTGGTTAGTTTGGGTTAGTTGTCGATTCAGCTTTCGTTTAGCTTCACTTATTCCCAACTTATTTTAGTCATTTAATGCGGTTCCGATACCTTATAAATAATTTTAATAGATTTTTTTAGTTTAAGTTAGTTTTCCAATAAACTTTCGGTTAGTTTCACTTAGTCTTAAATTATTTTAGTCATCCGATACGTTATAATCAATTTTGATAGATTTGGTTAGTTTGGGTTAGTAGTTCAATCAACTCTGGGTTAGCTACACTTATTTTCAACTTATTTTAGTCATTTCTAGCTTTTCAGAATACATTAAAATCAATTTTAACAGATTTGGTTAGTTTGGGTTATTCGTCAACCACTTTCGGTTAGTTTCATTTAGTCTCAACTTATTCTAATTATTTGAATCTGTTCCGATACGTTATAATCAATTTTAATAGATTTGGTTAGTTTGGGTTAGTCCTCCAATCAACTTACGGTTAGTTTCAGTTAGTATCAACTTATTTTAGTAATTTGAACCCGTTACGATACGTTATAATCAATTTTAATAGATTTTGTTAGTTTTGGTTAATAGTCGAATCAAGTTTTGGTTAGTTTAACTTAGTCTCAGCTTGTTGTAGTCATTTGAACCGGTGCCGGTGCCGATACGGTACAATCAATTTTGATAGATTTGGTTAGTTTTGGTTAGTCGTCCAATCAACGATACAAAAATGCCGTAACGCGAGACGAAAACATAAACCATGTAATAACGTGGCCTTGAAAAATCACTTTCATGAAACCAAAGAAGTGTAGTAAAAATGAGATTCCGAAGTATTATATTATTATATATTTTTAAATAAATTTTAGGTAATTCCACTATTATTGATATCTTTGAAACGGTCAAAGCTACAAACTTGATTAAATTAGAAAGTTGCCATTATTGATGCCTTTTCAAGATCGATTTGCAGTGTTGTTAAATTTTTGTTAGATTCTGAGATAGCCAACAGTGGTATCACTAAAAATGACAAACGTATAGCAAATTTTTTTTCAATTTCCTTCTATGAAAATATTTTTACAACTTTGCTCAGTTTCACTTCATTTTTCACCCGGCCGGCATTCAGTAGGTCTTTCGGTACGAGTCCATACAATCTCCTGAATACATCTCTGACTAGAGAAAGCCACGCGAATCAATCGGTCACTTACGCAGCGCATCGGTCATCTCCAGTTGTCACTTGATATAAAAGAATGTGGCTGAATTACATCAAAGGATTTACCGCTGAGTGAACTTACTAGTTTACATATACTTTGTTATTATCTTAAAGTGGTCTACCTGGGTGCCCGTTTTGAAAAAAAAAATTGGTGTCTAGACAGATGGTCAACAAAATCAAATCAAAATCAATCGTTTTTCGAGACTTCGAAAAACAAACAAAAAGGAGGTGTTAATTTAAAATATAAGTTGACAGATACCCCACTATTTTGGGATACCCTATATATTAAAAATGTTTCCCAAGGTATAACAAACTTTAAAATAATAACATCGTCGTGCCTGAGTGTTCTATGCAAGTCAATCGTTATCCGAATCCATTATTCTATTTTACCAGCACCCGTATTTACGTTTGCAGTCTCAAATTCCATACAGGCCGAATATTTTATTTTAACGGGAGAACCTCTCAAACACATTTCCAATTGCACAATGAAAATTGTATCTCTTTTTACATCATGCAGACTGATTTTATTTTATATTCTATGAAAAAAAATACGCATTCAATTGGAAATCAGTAGACACTTCTAATTTCAGCATTTATTACTAAATTGAACAGTTAATGTTACAAAGTTAACTTCAATCTTAAAACTGATTGAAATTTCATCCAATATTACATATTTTGCTAAGCAAACGCCTTCTCTTAAAGAAACCACATATTTACATAAATATTGCTCCAACAGTAAAAATATCGACGCTCCTGTCACGACGTCCCCAGTTTGGAGTAAAAAGACCACATACGAGACACTCCATCGACGAAAACTCATGGGTCAGATGAATAACTGGAAATCCTATAAAAATCAGGTTACAAAATGCACTCTCTCGTTCATTCGCTCTTGTAGAAAATAAAGTTAATGCTTGGTATTTTAACTCACATTTACATTCATTTGTATGGGGTTACTGCCAATTCTAATCTACTATACAAACTTACTAGTTAATAATTATTAAGACTTCATTTACCACGAAAATGCTGATTTTCATAGAGCACTCAAATCGGAATACAAATGTTTAATAATAAATAATTTCTCTATATTCCTAGCTTTCGATAGCGTATGTATAAAAATCTGATTACATGTAATGCGTTTCTATATCATTTGGAAGTAAGTAAACAGAAATATAAAAATTAATTAATTAATTAATATCTAAAAGGAGGATTGTTAGCTGCATGTTATTTAAACACGACTAAAAGGTTGTACGCATAGAAACGTATTAAAATGGACAACTAAGATAAAGTTTAATTAAGGGGGTTTCAGAAAAAATATTTTGACCAAAACAGATATACTTACCTCTCTGGGAGAATTAGGAAGAGCTGCATATTAACTATCTAAGTTATTATAATAACTTTGTAGTACATAGTATTGCCTATAATGTCAAAAACCAACATACACACATCTCAAAGGATTTGATACCAAGCTATAACTTGTAAAACGAAACAAAAGAAAATATAAAATGTATTTTCAAAAAGCTACATTATCTTGAGTATTTAAATTTTAAACCAGCACAACAATTAATCTATAGCACTGGATCAAAAAAAAACAACAAAAGATTACGCAGCCTTCTGAAAATACCAATAAGTCAAATAAACAAAAATAGTTATACTCTGTCACATGCACCGATTCTTTCGTCACTCATAGCAATTTTATCTACAAAAGGAAAAAGTAATACGCATTATTCAAGCCCAGGGATGAAGTTAGCGTCTTCTGAAGTTCCGATCTCTGCCGCTGCGATCTCGAATACCACCCCGACCTGACGATCTACTGAGCTCTTCCAAACGACGCTTGTTTTTTTCTAATCGAAATTGGCGCTGTTGTTGTTTGCGCGCTATCTGCAAGTAAATAAAGTAGAATTAATGATAGCAATATCGGCGTCAAAAAGACTAAATTTTTTCGAGGTACATCATAACTATTGTACTCAAGCGTGTCTGGAAACATTAGGCAGTCCAAGCTACTCGTTCTATGGTATTGATTATTTTATTATTTATGTGAACCTTCAACCTGTTGAACAGGTGAAATAACGCAGCCCTATCCTACATATATTTTTTTGATTTTCAATATTTTTTCTTAAGCCTATTTTATTTTGCTACTTATTATATAATTCTACATTGCCTAATTAAAGGGAGAAACAAAAAATAATCCGAATTTAAATCATTGCCATGAATAAATCAGCTAAATGCACATAAGGGAGACGCGGTAAGGATTACAGCACAGACACAGGCGCGCAAGCCCAGGAACGTATAAAAACTGCTCCCGAACCGCGCCGCGGGATATTCTGAATCGAGAGTTCAAAGCGTAGGTAACTAAAGGCTGGCAGATTCTTGCGGGATCGTGGGGAGTTTGACCACGGAGAAAATTGTGATTCGTGAACGACGTACTAAGTATGGCTGATGCAAAAGAACAGCACAGCTGATTTAAAGCAAGTGTATAATCAGATTTATTTAGTTAATTTAGAATTGATCAGAGATTTACCCTAATGTTTTCTGATTTATATCAAGTTGATCGGGTTAAGGTGAGACAGAATAATAATAATAATAATATACAAAAGAAGGAGCGCAGCTCTTGGCGATACCGTATATCTAAGATACTCCAAATAATCCTAGTTTATTGGTGGGGCAATAGTAATAAGAATAATGGTATACAAAAGAAGAGAGCGCAGCTCTTGATAATACCTTATATCTAAGAAAATCATAATAATCATAATTTGTTGGTGCGACAATAGTTTGACACGTCAAATTAAAATAAATAAAAAAAATGCAAGAATAAAAAATATATATATGAAATACACTAAAATATACACTATTTTAGTGTAAATTAAAAGAGACACCAAAAGCACTACATTAGAAACATTATAACAGGTTAAAATCACAACCAAGTAAATGGTACTAAAATTAAATGATCAGCCTTAAAGGAATAATACATTTTTATAATAATAACCTATAAATTAATATATAAATATCTTAGTTTAATCACAGCGGGACCGAATCTGAATAGAAAAGGGTTTGTAGTAGACGACGGCCCATTTGCAGGAATTCAGGCAACATTGTTACTTATTGTTGACGTGTGTTGTATTTTGTGACTGGATAATATTTAAATTATTCCGATTGACTTTATATGGCAAATGTACGATAACAATACACCTCAGGTAAAAAGGAAAAAAGAAAAAGATATATAAATTATAAGGCTGGGCCCGTTGAGCTCCCCTTGTCCCAGAAAAAAATTACTGCATTTCCTGTGATATATAAGTTATCGTCCGCGTACAGCAAACAGATTTGTAACAGTAGAGAATTAAGGATCTTTAAATACAAGGCTGGGCCCGTTGAGCTCCCCTTGTCGCAGAAAAAATATTGGGCTGGTCCCGTTGCGACCCCCCCCCTCACACACACACACACACACTGCCAGATCCTTTTAGAGCAAGTAGCTAGCATCTCGACCTGTTGGTTGCATGCCAAAAAGATGAATTATACCAGCTACAATCGCGTAACTTTACCAAACACGGGTGTTATTGAGCCCCCTGATATAAACTCAGCAAAGTTAAACATCACTAATGTTATTGTCTGTTTCCGTAAATGGGTAGTACGTGCATGGTGAGTACTTGGACTAGTATGGGTTAGTCCCGGCATTTTTCTGTCTCATTTTATTATTGAATCTGTAATTTTACGGTTACATCTCTTGCTGTGTTCTTGACTTATCATGTATTTATTTATTCATTTATTGTAACTGCTATATTTTATTTTTACATTGTCTTGTTTGAATTTCTGCAATTTTATGTGAGAGACCTATCGTTGGTTAGGTTAATTTTTACAGTTTTTACTTTTTATTGTTTATTGCTTTGACATATCAGTGTTTGAAATAACAAGATCTTTCTGTCTCACTTTGTCCTAGTTAATCTTTATCTGGGGAAAACTTGTCCACTTTACTTTACAAATGTTGTAGTTACGTGTTCTCTTCTACAATTAATAAAATCCACCTGAGAGTGAGATGGCATATTTTAATTATGTGACAAATACCTAGATTAGTTGTTTAGCATCCAACGACTTTTATTTCTAGCATTAGAAAGGCAATCTATTTTCAGAGCGGATTTAAAGTACAGGGTTATTCATTATAAATGGACACCCCCATTAAATTGGTTATTTTTAAAGATAGACAGCTATTCTTTTTATCGATTTGTAGGTAATCATCTTAATTTTTTTATTAGCAATGAAAATATTATACAGGGTGGCCCATAAGCAAACGCCAATATAAAATTCCATTTTTTTAAATGGAACATCTTGTATATTATTACATATTTGGATTCTACTTAAAATTCTAAGCATATTTTATGTATGTTGTTATACCTCTAGAGTTAGTAGTTTCACAGCTATAAACGGTTGAATATCGATACTTTGGCTGCTTTTCACCTTGGTAGCAAAAAGGCCATTAAAAATGGAGTAAAATGAATTTCACTTTCCTTCTTAACTTTTCAAGAGCTATCTGATGGTGCTAACTGATGGTACCTACTGAGGTACCAGATGTGGTACCGCCTGCCAGTTAGCACCATCAGATAGCTCTTGAGAAGTTAAGATAGGAATGTGAAGTTCATTTTACTCCATCTCTAATGATCTTCTTGCTACCAAGGTGAAAGTAGCCAAAGTACCTATTTTCAACTGTTTATAGCTGTGAAACTACTAACTCTAGAGGTATAACATCATACATAAAATATGCTTAGAATTTTAAGTAGAATCCAAAAATGCAATAATATACAGGGAGTTCCACTTACAAAAATATAACTTTATATTGGCGTTTGCTTATAGGACACCCTGTATATTATTTTCATAACTAACAAAAATTAAGATGATTACCTACAAATCGATAAAAAAATTAGCTGTGTATCATTAAAAATAACCAAGTTAAGGGGGGGTGTCCATTTATAATGAATAACCCTGTACCTATTAGCTTAGTAAGGCATAAAGCTCAGAGCGACAGAGGACAGTGGTTCTAGAAGGGTAGGTAATTATCAGTTTAATAGGAAAGAAGCGTATATCATACTCTATAACAACTACTACAAACACAACGTAATTTTGCGTCCTAACCAACCATTTGCGCAAGCGCTATCAACAAATGGTATTAAATAATCTATGACGATCACAGCTACGCCCTTACTTCTGACATACAAATGCATGCCCCAGGTATGGGTTGTTTCACAGGCTTCAAAACGCATATGATATGGGCAGACACCTCTTAGATAATTTTCTCTGGGGTCCACTATTTGAAGATAATAAAATTTAATATATTTTTAGTGTATTAGTGTATTTAAATTGTCAGAAATACCATGGCGACCAAAAATAGAGGGTATTAGTAAATACTAATACCCTCTAATTTTTGTGGCCATGGTATAAAATTTCTTACCCTTTGACCTGACATTATAATAACAATACCTTGTATTGTGAAGGCTGAATTTGTCACGTAAAATCTAGAAATTAAAATGTTTATTATAAGTTATACGAAAAGCTGAAACCATGTAAACAAAATTTCATTACTTGTATCTCTTAATGCACGCTATTTTTTTATTTTTTTATGTGTAAACATCTTACGCGGCGGTATGAAAGTAAATATCGGTAAATAGGAAGGAAATCATATGTGGGGACGGAAAAGTGAAGGCCTATGTGACCGGGTAGCAATTTTACTAAATATACTTCACGCTAGCACCGAACATTAACTATACGATAAGAAGGTTCACTCAGCCACGGCAGCTTTGATGTGCGTGTTCAGCGAGCCGAGCGCTACAAAGGAATCATAGTTTTATTTCTTGGTTGCCTGGTAACGATTGGCCGACTCCGCCGCACACAGGTTGAATTTCAATAAAAGCTGACCATAAACGATATTTTTTACGTTTGCGGTATTTTTAATCAAATTTATGACGAAATTATTTATAGCACTCTAGTACTCTAGTTGGCTTTGGAAAAACACGATTGATATCTTTTGAATTGTTTGCACCGCCCCGCCCGCCCTGTCAAACTTACCTTATGGTTTTTATTATTATCACCAAATAAATATTTGGATAAAGTTTGTATTCAACTGGCTGTTTCAAAAATTAGTTATTATTGATAACAATGCTCAAGGTGTGTAATAATTAATATTTAAAAGATTTTGATTTTTTGTTAAGGATTTCACCATATTTCCGACTACAAATATCCTGTAATATGTACATTATGATTCTGACAAAAGACATCAAGAAGAAAATCTTGCTCGAATTTGCCCCATATTTTTATATTTAACACCTTAACTACCATGTGTACCATTTCTGGACACAGCTCATTTTAATTCTGCGCCATGTGTACCCTACGAGGACCCATGCATTATCAGTTTCTCGGCCGTGTGTACATGATATAACCGCAGGTAGCGTTGATTTAAATGCCTGCATCGTTCGGTCTGGCGTGGGACTGGACTATTACAGCAATGGCCCCAGAATTTTTTTATTTTTTTTAAGTACAGCAAAAAACAGAAGGTAATACAAAAAAAGTTTATTTATGCTTAGTTATAAGTACAGGGTGGCCCGTTTAAGAGGGGCTTATACCTTATCTCGAAAACTACGGGGATTGGAAAAAAAAATTAAATACAAAAGTTATTCCTAATAAAATGATCTTTATTTTTTTTTGTATTGTCACTTTTTTATATACCGGATGGTCAAAGAAAGTAACACTTTTTTAAATGAAACACCCTATATTTTATTACATTTTTGGATTCTACTTAAAATTCTAAGCATATTTGTTGCATGATGTTATACCTCTAGAGTTAATAGTTTCACAGCTATAAACAGTTGAAAATCGGTACTTTGGCTACTTTTCACCTTGGTAGCAGGAAGACCATTAAAGATGGAGTGAAATGAATTCCACATTCCTATCTTAACTTTCCAAGAGCTATCTGATGGTACCTACAGAGGTACCAGATTTGGTACCCATGGTACCACCTGCCAATTAGTACCGTCAAATAGCTCTTGAAAAGTTAAGATAGGAATGTGAAATTAATTTTACTCCATCTCTAATGGTTTTCTTGCTACCAAGGTGAAAAGTAGTAAAGTACCGATTTTCAACTGTTTATATCTGTGAAACTACTAATTCTAGAGGTATAACATCATACATCAAATATGCTTAGAATTTTAGGTAGAATCCAAAAATGTAATAAAATATAGGGTGTTATATTTAAAAAAGTGTAACTTTCTTTGACCATCCTGTATATAAAAAAGTGACGATTAAAACAATACAAAAAAAAATAAAGATCATTTTACTAGGAACAACTTTTGTGTTTAATTCTTTTTTCCAACCCCCGTAGTTTTCGAGATAAGGTATAGGCCCCTCTTAAACGGGCCACCCTGTACATAGGTCTACTTAAACAATGGAAAAAACCCTAAATTTTTACAAAACCTAGATATAACCCAAAGAAACATGAAACTTATAAAAATTGGTAAGAAAATTGAACTTTTAAATAAAAACTTATCCTATTAAAGTATAAAAAGCAATACATCAAAAAGGTTTTTGTGTTATTTATAAACGTGATCAGCAAACAAGCTGCCCGCAGCGGTAAATGCACGTCACTTAATCGTGACCTTGATGTGTTCAGATGTGGTACGCATGGCGCAGGACACAAAAGTATTCAAGATACTATGTTCATCCGCCGCGTGTACCAAAACTTGACATAGTACTTTTCAAAAAATTAAATGCAAGTTTGTATTTTTTTTTATTTCTTGGTAATTTTTAGTCACTAATAAACCATTTTTAAAAAAAAACTTGCGTGGCCCGCAGGACCCGGTTCAATTGTTTTCCAAAAGTGGCCTGGAAGTTAACGGGTTAATTAAATTTTGGCGTTTTGGGAGATTTTAAAATTGGTTAAAGGTTTCGCACAATAATTTTACTGTATATTTATTAAAATACCTATTTTATAACTGCATAAATTAGTAAAAATTTCCGAAAAATTATCTTATTTACTTACAAATTAATTGTTTCTTTTTTTTTAACACGATAGTCCAGGAGATTACGGTGATTTTTAATTTTAATGATTCTGATGACTGCGATTTTTAGTTTTAATAATGAAGGAAAAGTAAATTAATAATTTATCTTTTATTTATGAAGAAAACTTGTTCTCATAAGAATAAAGCTTTCATTATCTTTTATTTCTTTGCTTCAGATCGAAGGTATTTAACTATAACGTATAAGCAATTGTTTGAAATACTTCAAAGCTTTCCCAACCAAAGTAATATTGCAAAATTTCTTAAATTGAAATTGAAACTATCCTATTAATAGGATATCAAGACTTTCCCAATGATTTTAGGTTGACTTGCAATACTTTTTACTATAAATATATTTCCAAGTTGAATCAATCAAGTAGGATCAAAGAGAGATTTTTAGAAAAAAAAAATTGACGTACAACTGTTGTAAAATTAAAAAAACATATTGTAAAAGGCCGCAAAGCAGTTAGTAGCGTTCAGTGAGTGTAGTGAGCGGTCCAAAAGACGGAAAACAAAACCATTCCGAGAAAATTCAACACTACAGAAGTTAACTTATGCCGCTTAAATGAGCTACAGATCATGTGGTAACTGATCCGCATCGAAAGTTCTCAAAACTATTAGTAACGAACCCGAGCAAGCCAAAATTTTTGAAAACAAAAACAATCAAGATAAATTACATTTAGAGTTAAATGCTGATGAAGTATTAGCTCTAATAATTGCAAAAGCTAATTTGTCTAAGCATCAGTATAAAATTATCAAAACGCAAGCGGGCCAAAAAAAAATTGCAACTTATATCCTTCGTACGACGAAGTTTTGGAGGCCATAACAAATGTTCTCAATTAGGGCTAGACGATTATTACAAGGAATAATCGATGTTCTATAATTTATAATAATCGATTATGCTCGATTAATCGATATAATCGCTTAATCGATATAATCGCTTAATCGATATAATCGACTAATCGAAATAACCGATTAATCGAAATAATCGATTCGTCGAAATAATCGATTAATCAAAATAATCGATTGATCGATATTTTCTGAAATATTAATCGATTAGTCGATTAATCGATAATTTCTTAAAAGTTAATCAAATAATCGATTATTTTTGCCCACTCCTAATCCCATAATACTGTAGTAAGTGAAACTGAAACTGAAATTTCGGTAGAATCATTATTACATCAAATAGTTCAGTAATATTACAGTTAAAATTGTAATATATCGGACAAAATTCTTAAAGTTTTAAAAATTGGTAGAAATATTAAGGATAGCATAAATATTAGTAAACCAAAAAGTTCCCACCCCTAAAGTATGTGCTTCATCCCTTACATTTTTTCCACCCCAATTTTAATTTTTTTTCGGAATATCTACGAAACAGTACATGATAGGTAAAAGTATTTATATACAAAGTTGCTCCTTATAAAATTCTCTACAAAAAAGGTTCTATAACAATTTGCCCTAAAATATCTCATTGTTTGTTAAATAAAGCGCAAACGATATCAGAGCGGGATATATAATAATTCGTTAAATATATGGCTGATTATCCAAAGCGCCCAAAGTGGTCTTACCCAAAAAAAGTTAAAATATGAATCGATAACCACTATTTCACACTCGATAGTGTAATAATTTTTATTTTCTCACCCTCTGTGACGACTCAAGGTCACTACGATGATACATTACTTTTAGGGCGGGCGCCAAATGTAAATAACGGCTGTTGCCATGATACCTACAACTTTTTATTCGTATCATCAGGGCCTGTTTTACCATTAGGCCCGGGCCTAGGGCCCAATGACAAGTGGGGCCCAAATGTGCAACATAAAAAACTACATAATTATAAGAATATTTTTTTAAATATACATTTCCTCGATAAAAAAAAATCAGGATACTGTTTCGCCTTCTTTATAATCTGAATTCCAAAACAAAACTAATCTTTATTAAACAAAAATAACAACTCGACAAAACGAAGGCTGATAAAAAAACATTTTATTAAAAATATACCAGAACAAAATACAAACAAAGTACAAGTAAAAAGTTCAGCATTTTACAAAGTTAAAGTAAAGGCGAAAAAATGAGTAGTTAGTGTATAGTCCCAAATCTGGCTGTGTTTACTCTTATGTATCCAAACTTTTTTCGAAAAAAGTGTTAACCTCAGTGTATTTCTGTTATTTTAAATATTAGTTTATTTTTACTAATTTATGCTTTGGTTCAATAAATTTTTTTAGATCTTATTTCGTGTTTCTTTTCTAGTTTTTCTAAGATCTGTTATTTTTTTATTAAAATTAATGCAAATTTATAAATAATAGAAAAGCTTAATTTAAATCTGAATAAAAAACCACATTGTAATTAATATTTTCAGTTCGAAATCGAAACAAAAAAAAATCTAGTGGGCGCCGAAGTCATATTGGGGCCCGAAAATTTGCTAGGGCCTAGGGCCCAACTCCTTGGAAAATAGACCCTGCGTATCATGAGCTGTGGTTTTAGTTGTACCATGGCCTGCTATCCAGACTTTATATTATATTATATAATAGATTGCATTTACTGTGTAACTGGAAGTAACCCTTATGTATACGCCTTATTTCTCACATTATTATTAATTTTAAGAAAAAATGTATAGGAACATTTTTTGTAGAAAATTCTATGATGAATATTTTTTAGATAAGTTTTTTTACTAAAAAGTGCACCGTTCTCGAGATAATCTAGAAAATTTGAAAAAGGGGGTAAAAACGACGTCCTAGAAGATGCAGCACACTATTTAGGGGTGGGAACTTTTCAGTTTAGTATTTCTTATGTCATCCCTAACATTCTTACCAATTTTCAAAACTTTCAGAATTTTGTCCGATATAAATCGTAATATTACTGAATTAATACTGATGTAAGACTGATGTAACAAAAAGAGGTAATTAATACTTTGGCTGAATCAGCAGATAAAATTTACAATTTAGTTTTAATTTGTAAATATAGCCTTGATATTACCTTGGGACAGTCAGAATATAAGCAACTGTTTTTGAACAGCTGCACTGATGCTTCTATATTTTTTACTAGTTTGGTACCTATTAGATTAATTTTTAAAAATAGCGATAACTCTGAAATACTTGTATGGCAAAATTGCAGGACCTCATCAACGCGTTTCTGTCGGCCAATTAACATTCGTTTTGCTCGTGAGACTCCTGAATTAAAAAAAACAAAATTTGGATCATCAAATTAAAAATTTAAAGCCCTTTTTTTACAACAAAGGAAACCTTAATTTTCAAAATCATTTTTTAAAACGATTTAAAAACATACAAATGATTTTTATACATGATATTTATCGTTAGTGATAATTGATACACCCTATATATAAATATAGATGATGAGCCAAACATTCAACAATTCTTTGTCTAAAACACGATATTTTAAACATGTAATACTTAATAACTTTTTTATTACGCATGCATCATAATCAACGATTATCGCACGCTGCAGCGTGCTTAAAATGATGTTTATGATGCACCTACTTTTTTAAAGGTTGCTATAGAAATATTTGATCATGTCAAATGTGACAGGTTAATATATTCGTAAATATATCCCTTAAGTTTAATATTTAAAGCATTTTTGAGATTATGATGCATTCGTAATAAAAAATAGCGTATGATATACGTGTATAAGATGCCTTTAAAGCCCTTGCGACTTACAAAACACTCCGCTGTAGAAATATGTCGCGCGTGCTTTAAAGGCCCTCTTATACACTTATATCATAATATACTATTATGTCTTATTTCTGGTAAACCTCATTATGGCCAGCTTTCCTAGAAATTCGACCAGTGTGCGCCGGGTCAAAGGTCGCCTGCCAATATCCTGCTAGTTTTCGTGCGGGGAAGGAGGTATACCGTTGACGTGCCGCCGCGGAGAGTGAGCCTTCTTATAGTATAGTTAATGTTCGGTGACGCTAGCACAAGACAGGCCCACCGTAATACGTCAGCATCAAAAAACTAACTAACCCAAAAAAAATGCAAAAAAACTTGCAAGGGCCGAGCGTCGAAGCCATTGCCTCGCATTCTCAACAAGAACGTTACCACTTGAGCCAACTACACATCTGCTTTCCTCAAAAAGACTCATACAAATGCGTGTGAAGCCTAGTTCCCAGAACTTCGACTGTCGCCAGCTACACTCTCTCAGGCCAATAGGAGATAAGTGACGTCAGGACTCCTAACCCCCTCCACCACTGTCGCCAGTTCGCCGTCGGTGTAGTTGGTTTGAATCAACTTCACTTCATTCTCTTTGTGAATATTGTGTTGTAATGACAGATGGTTGACATCATCGTGACGTGATGGCTGTCGCTCGACATTCAAAAGTGAAGGAGTGGGGACAGTCGAAGCTCTGAGAACTAGGCTTGAGACTGCTAGCCAAGATGAGACCGAGCCCTGTGCTGGAGTGCAGTATATTTAGTGCGATGTGCTGACGCCGAGTATATCGGAGATTTTTAAAGCTCATGTATTACGGTAGGCGTGTCTTATGCTACACAAATGAAACACACTTTGTATTCCATGCATAAAATTTAATCCAAATTAGCGTAACAGGGCGCTTTCGGCCTGGGCCATCAGTGTTACTTGTCAGTGGAGCAAAAGGACATATCCACGAAGAGGAACAAACAACATCAAACGACAACGGTCACTTCAAAATATAAAATTACAAGTTACATTCTTGAAAAGGGTTCACATAATTGAACATTAAATACTAAACAAAACTAGACCGAGGTGAGAACCACGTTTTCGTGGGAAACCCTTTTCAAAAATGTAACTTGTAATTTTATATTTTGATGTGACCGTTGTCGTTTAATGTTGTTTGTTCCTCTTCGTGGATATGTCCTTTTGTTCCACTGACAAGTAACACTGATGATGGCCCAGGCCGAAAGCGCTCTGTTACGCTAATTTGGATTACATTTTATGCATGGAATACAAAGTGTGTTTCATTTAGTATATTTCGTACATGCACACAGCCTTCACTCTTCATTTATGAAGTATATTTAGTAAAATCGCGACCGGGTATGACCAACTTAAAGCGTACTGCATCCACGCTTTGAAATAAATAGCAAAATATATATACTGATCGCTCCTCGCATTAGTTTAGACCCCGGACCGTTCATCAATCAAACTTTGTTAGAGAAAGATAGGCAAGTTCGGGCAGATGACGTGGGAGAGACGAAGATAAAAGATAGGGTTTGAATTGTGGACGGGCCGGCTCCTCAATATATTATTATATTATATTCGCAGTGTATTTGGATCCATAGGTTGATGTTATTTCTCGTGGCATTAGATTTTCATGTCGAATTTGTGCAGTGAGTTAATCCACTCAGATTGAAGCTGCCAGTAAGTATTATTAAAGAATCCTAACTAATATTATAAATGCGAATATTTTGTTTGTTTGTTTCTTACGCTTTCACGCATCACCTACTCAACCGCTTATCATGACATTTTGTACAGATATTTTCAAGAGGACATAGGACACTTTTTGCTTTTACCCGCTGCTTCGCTCGCGTTGTATTTTACGGTTAGTTTTGATGTGTAATCATCTTATATGGCGGCATGAGGATAAATTTCGGCAAATGGGACGGAAATGTGGGGAAGGAAATGTGAAAGCCAACGTGACATCATAACCATGCGCAGTGATTAGTGCGCAGCTACTTCAGCGCTTCCTTGTAAAACATGTTCTTGCATGGTAGGTACCAGAAAATAGACAACCAATTCCAAATAACTGGTTGCCTATATTCAGGCATCGCGCGGCCTAAGGTGGCATTAGATTTTCATGTCGAGGATGTCGATATAGGATATGTTTACACATCAGTGTCTCGAGTACTAGCAGACTCGCTCAATTTTTTTATTTTTGTCGCAATTGTAATTGTCTTTTTATTTTATTTGCTTATTTCGTTTTTCGTATCTCAGCTTTTCGTATCTCAACTTATAATATACATTTTAATTTCTAGATGTTAGGTGATAAATAAAGTCTAGGTCTTTTGGACTTTCTTTGTTTATTGTTTTACACAACTCTCTATACTTATTTGAATCTGTGCTCGTCTCTTTCTTTTGCTCCATCAGCTTCAGTGTGTTTAAGCTTAGTTTGGGTGTTTTTCCTGTTTTGTACTTACAGCAGACTTTCTTTGTTGCCACCTGGATACTGCTCGTTATCGTTGCCGATAGCTCGTCCAATTCCATTTTCTTCAGGCAATTCAAGTTGTGCAGTTTTGAATCTAGAATAGTTTGGTAATCTTCTGCTCTTGACATCAGGATTTCTGTAGTTGGATAATTCCCTTTTTGAACCATCCTTTTCCTTTCAACTTTAGTGTTAATAATCACCCTTGCTCGGACCAATCGGTGATCGCTACCTGTATCAAAATTGTTCAGAACAGACACGTCCTGGCATAGTCTCGTCTTTTGGAGATTATGTAGTCTATTTCGTTTTTTTATTTGTCCGTTCGGGCTTCTCCAAGTCCATTTTCTTTGGGAGGGTTTCTTATAAAAGGTGTTCAATCAATATAGATTTTGATGTTGGAGGTATTCCAACAGCATTTCTCCTCTGACGTTTCTGCTTCCTAGCCCATATAATCCAATATTTGGTAGGTCGTCTATATTTTTCTGGCCAATTTTGGCGTTAAAATCTCCCATAATGATCTGAAACCTAGCATTTCCCGACCTTTGAGCCTTCTCGATATCTTCATAAAACTGTTCGGCTTCTTGGCCCGGAAAGGAGCTTGTTGGGGCGTATATTTGGGTTACTTGCATGGAATGTCCTTTATTGATCTTCAATATAATATAGATCACTCTGATTGAAACGGCTTCCATTTTAGTGACTAGGTGTTTCAGTTTTCTATTTATCATGATCGCCACTCCACTAAGATGTGAGTTCGTATCGGCGTTCTTCTGATAAAATAAATGACCAGACCTAAAGGTGGTCGCATCCTCTCCTTGAAGTCTAGTTTCACTTAGGCCAAGTATATCCCAGTTGATGTGTTCCAATTCGTTTTCCAAGAGCTCAAGTTGTTCACTTGATCTCTTAGTACGGATATTGTAAGTGGCGATTCTGATTTCTCCCTTCGAAGCAGGGTTGTAGTTTGGGTTAGTCCATCCACGAGGCAGACTGGTTTATCAGTGCGAGATTCTAAGTTTTTCACTCTACTCGCCTGGGGTACAGTTTCTGTTTTAGAACTCCACATGGTTTGGTTTTGGAAGGGTTTGTTATTAAAAGGCCACGCTTGCCTAGCGTGTTAGCCAGTTTTAGTTTCGGCCGCCCACTCTGGGTCAGACGCTGCGTTACCTGTAGGGCCGCGGGAGGTATTTGATTTCCCTCCTACCACCCATATCTGGGAGGCATTCCCCTATCCGCCCCCTGGGGACGCGCCCTCTAGGTATTACAGGTGCTCCCGAGGGCCGGTCAAATAAGTACAGAGAGTTATGTAAAACAATAAACAAAGAAAGTCGAAAAGACCTGAGATCTTATAATAATCAGTTAATACAAAAAACTATTGCAAAAACTCAAAAATGAAAGTACTTAGGTCACACATGTCTAGAGGAATAAAAAAACTTTTTAAAATAAAAGATAAGAAACTGTTACAGACAAAAAGGGAGTAATAAATGTAATCCAAGGTTTTTACAAGGACTTGTATACATCAACTCTGCCTAAACCAAACAGCGTCAGGCAAGAAATTCGGAATGTGAGATCGAAGGATGTACCAGAAGTAAACAGGAGCGAACTAGGAAAGGCCCTTAAGCAGATGAAAAATAGAAAAACACCGGGAGAAGACCGTATTACCACCGAAATGCTGAAAATAGGAGGAACAACGCTTGAACATGCACTTTGTGTCCTTCTGAACAAATTATTAACGTATTAACGAAGAGAAAATACCAAAACCTTGGCAAAACGCTGAAGTTATTTTAATCTTCAAAAAGAGCGACAACACCAATATTGCAAACTACCGACCGATCAGCCTTCTTTCACACCTGTACAAGCTCCTCACGAAAATTTTGACCAACCGGCTGACAAATAAGCTCGATACCAGCCAGTCGAGCAAGCAGGATTCAGAAAAGAATATAGTACAAGTGACCTTCTACAAACCGTCCGTACTCTAATAGAGAAATGCACCGAGTATAACGTACCCCTAAATCTGGCGTTCGTCGATTACGAGAAGGCTTTCGACTCGGTAGAGACCTGGGCTGTTCTGAACGCAACGGACGAGGCAAGAATGGACACAAGATACTCCAATCTTATAAAACACACTTACGAAAACGCTACACTACAAGTAGCCATTGACGAAGAGACATCAACAGATAAAATAGAAAAGGGGTCCGGCAAGGGGATACCATATCCCCTAAACTATTCACATTGGCACTGGAAAGCGCCTTTAAAAACATGCCCTGGGAAAACAAAGGTATCAATATAGATGGAACTCGACTAAATCACCTCAGTTTTGCTGATGATATTGTTGTCATTAGTAATGACATCAATGAGCTGAGAGATATGTTGCAAGAACTGCAGGAGACATCAAAACAAATCGGGCTTAAGATGAATCTAAACAAAACCAAAATAATGACCAGTGAAGAGACAGCAATAACTATAGGCCACGCTCTCGAACACGTCGAGGAATACATATACCTGGGCCACGCTATCAGACTAGGAAAACAAAACCAAACAACTGAAATATCCCGGAGAACAGACTAGGCTACACTCTAAAATCTCAAAGCATACCAATCAACCTTAAGCGGAAAGTCTATGAGGCTTGCATTTTACCCGTCACAACAGACGGACTGGAGACTATGACACTTACAAAGAGGAGTGCAGAAAGACTCAGAACAACTCAGAGAGCCATGGAACGCGTCATGTTGGGCATCAGCCTACGAGATCGCATAAGAAATTATGAGATTCGAAGAAGAAAAAGGGTAACGGATGTTATGAGAAGAGTAGCCGAACTAAAGTGAAGATGGGCAGGTCATGTTGCAATGCAGAACCCATCTAGGTGGACTAACAAAATAATGCAGTGGCGCCCAAGAGCCACAAAAAGAAATGCAGGGCGACCCCCAAAGCGATGGCGGGATGACATCCAAAAAATAGCAGGGATAAACTGGTTTCAAACTGCCCTGGCTAGACGGACATGGAAACTATTGGAAGAGGTCTACATTCAGGAGTGGATGGACATGGGCTAAGGATGATGATACCGACCGGCATAGTTTTCACTTAAAAAAACCACCAATTCTGCATTTTCAATCGGATCGATGCGGTTTTTTTATATATTATACTCGTAACCTCCCTTTTTAATGTTAAGTTTGGTTCGTTCAGATCTTTCGGTTTTCAAATGCCCATTTGCGCAGTTTTTGGCGTAGATTCTCGTTAAGTAATCGGCTTTTCTATAAAAACATGCGTATATATTCTTTTTTCGAGGGTATCGGAGCAAAATTTTTAAAAACCGGATCGTCAAAAACAAATTACTTCGGTTGCTTGAAATCGTGCCAAATTTCAAATTGCCACTCGCAATCTATTGCGAGAAAAAGCTAAATACCTAAAATGCCGAGCGTGATGAGCCTGACGCGTGACGGCTTAGTCTTTTTCACTACCCAGAAGTAATATTAGACATTCTAATGTAAACGTTACAACTGTAACGCACGTTAGGGGGTATCTGTGACGGGAATGTGTTTTGCAGGCTGTCTGTAACCGTTAGTGTAAAACGTGTTCTTTCTAACGCCAGGCAACGAATTCCAGCCTATATTCAGGCGTCACGCGGCCTAAGGTGGCATTAGATTTTCATGTCGATGATGTCGATATAGGATATGTTTACACATCAGTGTCTCGAGTACTAGCAGACTCGCTCAATTTTTTTTATTGAGACAATTGACACTTTGACACAAATGTAGAGTGCTGGAAACTTCAAATATTTTTGACAAGATCACATTGTTCTCTGGTGGCTAAATTTGCTAACTGAGAAGAACAAGAGAAACAAGAGATTTAACCAGTTAATTTAATTTTCTAGTCGATTCAAATAAGTTATTTTTACTTCATTTAATGTTGGGAACGTTTTATATAAAAAAAGAAATGCGATCGGTTGTTTCAAGCTATTTGCAATACCTATAGCCATTAAATTAAAACGTGCTGGCAATATTTGCACGTTTACTGGTAAAACCTTCCTGAAAACTTGTTATTTTATCCTTCGAAATATGGGATACAGTCCTTAGCTTTATCTCGTAAAAGACCAACGCGAACATCAGTCAATCGAAATCAAAGTTACTAAACCCAGGACTTATTACCCAATGATTAATAACGTATTTAAGTGTAGACTAAAATGGCATGCGACATATATTTGTAAGGTTTTTTATAAGCTGCAAGCCTGAGGAAGTATAAACTCAAACAATATTGCTTAAATTCATCAGTTTACAACCCTTTGGCGTTATGTTTTGGAAATATAATAAAACCATATTAGTACATACTAAGACACATAAGGTTTTTATTTTAATATTTAAACAAGGATTTACGTTACTTTAACACAACTGTGCACGTTTAGTAGAAATGGTTAAATGAAGAGTTCAAAAATAAAATTAACTTAATACCATTTTTAAGGTCTGCATTTGTCTGTACACTGGCACCTGTCTGAATACAAGTATCTGTTTCAATTGCACCATCCTTCAATTTTGGCGGCAAAGTTTTATTTCTACTGCCTGAATCTAAAATGTATATTTATGCATAGTTAGTCATATGCTAAAGTACATCATTTATTAAATACCATGTACATTTTGCAAGATTTTTTATTGCAAAATAATCAAAGTTTACGAAATATTTACTCAGAAAATGTGGCTGTTATTGTGTATATAAAATGTATTTTAGATATCATGCTTAAAACAAGATTTATAGACAGTAATACAGGAATAAAGAATTTCTTACTTGTTGTTAACTTAGACAGGAACAATGTAGGATTCGCATTGTAATCAAGACGAAGCTTTCCAGGAGTTGCAATAATATCGTCGGGAAAATGTAAGCTTCAAAATTTGAACATTTCATTGCTCAGAAATAATATTTGCAACAGTAAATGTTAACTGGTCCTTCCAAATCTAGCATCTGTAAAGATGATTTTTTTTCTTAAAATCAAATTTTATTTAACATACACGCATTACTCTTCAAATTGATTATAATGAAAATAACATTTCATAAGCATCATTTTTCAATTTACATACCTGGCTTCATCCATTGGACAACGGAAAAAGGTCAAACCACTTCCACGCCTCGTAATACCCTACTAAACAATAAACAACAGGAATTTTCACGAAAAGAAAACAGTTCTTTACTTCACGCGATATCAATAGCAAACCACTCTTCGCAACACTTTTCGAACGGGTCGAAAGATAGGAGGTAGGTGGATCAACGGTTTCTGGAGAGTGGGGCAGCTTATATAGAATATCCAATAAACTTTGTCTTCATGTCGCGTTATGGTGTAGGGAAGGGCAACAGACGTCAGTCTCTATATTATTATTTACTAAACCTATTATAATATTAAATAAACTTTAAAGATTTAACACTTTAGACTCCATATTAACCAGAAATCCAATGCCCATTTATTGAAAACTGTAATGTATGTTCAATGCGTTATTACAATCACGTTTTGTATATTAAAAAAAAAATAAGGTTACCTATATAGATATGGAAATACAGATAAAACATGAATTTTCGCTTACACAGTGCGGAATTTTAGATCTTAAGTTACAAACTGAATAACGGAAGTCGATCACATGATTTTGTCCGATCTTAGACCATATATCAATCACAAGAAACTAGATCCCATAAAAGTGAGGCTTTTATACCATAGTTAGTGTGGTATGAGAATGTTCTGTTTTCTACTTTACGAAAATTGGCACTCTAAAAATTTTATTGCTTACCTCTTCAGGGGAGAGAGGTTGCCAATATATACTAGGGGTCGCCTTGGTTTTTAAAAATAAGTCATCCATAGCTTTCGGTGGAGCTGGTTCCTCCTGTTTGCGCTTCTTATTGTGAAGATCTGCAATAAAATCAGAATAAGTTAATTATTACGGTATATACTATATAGTATATACTTTGTTGTGTGTACATCTATATATTTTATTCGCAGTTTTAAGCGGTTTTTTAAAGTTAATACACCTGAAAAAATCATAGGTGATCATAGTACAAGAGACAAACCCAATGTGGAAATTAAAATATTGTTACGTTTTTCCCGTGGGTTCTTAACAGAATTACAACTTTGCTATTTTCAACTAATACTATCTTTATTCACTACCACTGTATACAATTTAACACTCTATACTACTCTTATAACTTTACAACTAATATCTATTCAACACTCAATGATTGACTGAACTGAACTGACTAACCGACTGACTAACATTCGCCTTAGGTCTGCTTATATATAATCTCCAATCCATCACGAATATTCGGGAAGTATTCCGAGGCCACTCTATATGATCTCGACGAGGCCATCGAGATAATTCCAGCGATACTGAAACTTCGCGACCGGCCGGGCGATGAGTCATACAGACAGGGAAGCGAGCGGCACGGCGCGGCGGCGGCTAGTTTTATAGGGTAGCACAAAAACGTTCGGATGGTTGTTAGGCTAGCCGTAACATTGCATCCCTCTTAATTCTGATCGTCCTGATCAGCTACTTCATGTCCGTGATATGCTTTCAACCTGTCGAGGTGGACAACTTTCAGTTTGCTTCTGGGGCTACGCTGAATTCTATACACGTCATTAATTCTTTTGATGACCGTATAGGGTCCTTCCCATACTGGTTTTAGCCTGGGAGATCTTCCTTTCTTCCTTTGCGGATTATATAACCAAACTTTATCGTTCATCCGAAATCCCCTAGACTTAGCTTGGAGATTATATCGAGCCTTCATTCGGTCACTGGCGAGACGTTCAAATGGTAGTCCCACATCATTCTGTTTCATCTTCCCACTGGATCTTGTCTGGGGTCGTTGACTTGAGGCACAGGTTGAACACGGCTGGCACCATGATTTCACATCCTGGCAGTAGTTGACCCAGTAAAATCTGTCGCGGATTTTGTCAATCATTCCGTTAACTCCGAGATGAGCACCAAATTTTCCATTATGTACTTCGTCCGGAACTTCCGATACCCTCTTCCTTGGTACCACTAACTGCGTCTTCACTACTTTGCCATCGGCGCTTTCCCAGGCTCGTTTAAGGAGTCCATTTTCAACTACCAGGAAGTCCCACTGAGCCCACAGAGATTTAAAAGTAGATCCCTTAGTTGAAATATCTCTGCAGCTTGGTCTTGGTTGACGTTCTTCCTTATCTTTTAGTAGTAGTGCTATTTCATTATCCTCAAGCTGATCTTTCTTTAGTTGCTCTATGGTCCACTGCTGATCAACCTTAAACTCGATTCGCCTAATGGGAGTGATTCCTTCTCGTTGGTCAATTCTTTGGCGATGTTTATAATTATCCTCACATGACCTTCTGGATAAAGCATCTGTATTACTATGCCATCTTCCTTCCCTGTGCTTAGCCTTAAAGTTATATTGTTTCAACTCTTCCTGACTTGGCTTTCAACTGCTGTTGTCTCTGGATGGAGCTGTAGGTCGTAGTTGTACTCGGCAGTATCTCTTAAAATGCCCAATGTTGCCACATATATAGCACTGATTTGAAACATTTCGGTTACGTGGCCTATCTTCTAGTGGATCCCGGAGTCTTTGTACTTGACAGTCTCTTTTGAAATGTCCAGTCCTGCCGCATCTATAGCACTAATTTATAGCCTTTCGATTACATGGTCTAACTTCTGTTGGCTCCCGGAATATCCGTACTCGACAGTCCCTTCTGAAATGTCCAGTCTTTCCACATCTATAGCACTGATTTGATGTATTTCGGTTATGTGGCCTATCTTCTATTGGCTCCTGGAATCTTTGTACTCGACAGTCCCTTTTGAAGTGTCCAGTCTTGCCACATCTATAGCACTGATTACGGTTGTATGGCCTAACTTCTGGTGACTCCCGGAATCTCCCCGTGGCCTGAAGAACCTCGGTTAATTTCTTCAAAATACCGCCCATTTTAGTTAGTTCACTGCTTGCTGCTTTTCTTCCTTGATGGATACGTCCCTGATTTTTGGTTTGGAGATGTTACAGGCCGCCTCGATTTCTAAGGCTCGACCCAAAGCTTCGCTGCTTTTATCAAATTTGCCTAGGCGTAGCATTTTCTGAGTTTCTGGCTCTCTGATACCATCCACGAAATATTGGGCAGCAACTTCCTCTTGAAACTCCTCTGTCGCTCCCGGGTAGGCCAATTGAATGAGACGTCTAATGTCTGCCTCAAATTCTTGCAGGTTTTCACCAGGCTTCTGATGCCGAGACTTTACTTGTGCCTGATACAGTTGTCTTCGGTGTTGATCTCCAAATCGTCTCTCCAGGACAGCTACAAGTATGTCATATTTCCCTTGTTGGCTGATGGGAATGGTCTGCAGTACTTCCGGGGCAGATCCACGAAGCGGTACCACTAGTGATGTAGCCATTTCTTCATTATTCCAACCGTTGGCAACCGCAGCGGCTTCAAATTGTCTTTTGTACATAGTCCAGGATGTTTGCCCGTCATAAGTTGGAGGTTTGAAATGTCCTGTGGCGAATACCCTCTCGGTGGATCCTTGATTTTTTAGTCTGGTAAATTCTGCTTGTAGATTCCTCATTTCTTGCTGTACGTTTCCTACTTCTTTTTGTACACTCCCAACTTCTTTTTGTACATGTCCAACTTCTTTTTGTACATTCCCAACTTCTTTTTGCACATTTCCAACCTCTTTTTACCTACGTTGGGGTTTGTAACCTTCGGCAACATGCACTAAAACAGAGTTTTATCCACAATACCGAAACAGAATATTTGCACTCGACGCGCGTTTCGCTAACCATGTTAGCATCATCAGGAGATGATTAAAACTAGCAACCTCTTTTTGTATATTACCTACTTCTTTTTCAAATTTCTCATTTTGCCCGTCCAATATTTTCTGTAATTTTCCTTGCTCGCCTACAATTACATCAAGCATCCATTTCTGAAGCCGTTCCTGTTCTGCTTGCCTTTTGTCTTCTTGGTCTTGCAAAATTTTTTGAAGCCGGTCCTGTTCTGCTTGCCTTTAGTCTTCTTGGTCTTGCAAAACTTTCTGAAGCCGGTCCTCTTCTGCTTGCCTTTTACGTTCATCTTCTTCCCGATCAGATTGCCTTCTACGTTCATCCTCTTCCCGATCCGCTTGCTTTTTATCTTCTTGATCTTGTAAAATTTTCTGTTCTTTTCTGTTTCTGTTCTGCTTGCCTTTTATCTTCTTGATCTTGAAAAATTTTCTGCAGCCGGTCCTCATCTATTTGTCTCTCAGCATTTAGATTTTCCATGAAATCGGCCAACATTTTATTATTTTTTCTCCATTTCTGCCGTTTGTTGCCTTGTATTGAATGTTATAAACTTTTACCAGAATTCACCAATCAAACGGTCTCGTTGACGTACTTGTACCTCTTCTTTCCTCGAAAAAAACTTCGCAAGTCCGGTCCCTTCACAATCCCACTTCTGACACCAAATGTTACGTTTTTCCCGTGGGTTCTTAACAGAATTACAACTTTGCTATTTTCAACTAATACTATCTTTATTCACTACCACTGTATACAATTTAACACTCTATACTACTCTTATAACCTTACCACTAATATCTATTCAACACTCAATGATTAACTGAACTGAACTGACTAACTGACTGACTAACATTCGCCTTAGGTCTGCTTACATATAATCTCCAATCCATCACGAATATTCGGGAAGTATTCCGAGGCCACTCTATATGATCTCGACGAGGCCATCGAGATAATTCCAGCGATCCTGAAACTTCGCGACCGGCCGGGCGATGAGTCATACAGACAGGGAAGCGAGCGGCACGGCGGCGGCTAGTTTTATAGGGTAGCACAAAAACGTTCGGATGGTTGTTAGGCTAGCCGTAACAATATCATCAAAACTTAAGGAAACCCAAAAACAGCGATCTTTTGCACTGGGAAGCAAGGAATTAGCAAAATCGGAGATAAATACCATTATATTTGGCATCAAGGACAACACAAACATTTCAAGCAAATCGACGACAAGCGAGATAACAAAACGTAAAGAAATAACGGAAGCACCGCTACAGGGGGCATCCAAAAACTATGAAAATGAGCCTGGTGCGAAATATGAAAATGATTGCGAACATGTTTTTACACCAACGAATTCTTGTAAAAGAACCAGTGATGTAAAATTACCGCAATTTATATTTTTGGTTATTTACGGTGGTAATTTACGAGTGTTAATTACCAAAATTAATTACCGTGGTAATAAATTTGTGTCGTAAATTACTATGGTAAATAAACGTAATATATTTTTGGTAAAGAACAATAAATTACCGTAATTTACCGTAAATTGCAAGTAAACTACTAACGATTTCCATTCTTAAATTAATGTAAATTGTGTGTATTTCTCTCTTTTGGAAACGTCCATTTGAAAAAAACAGAGACGCACCCAGCGTGCACAAGTTTACAAATAAAAGTTGCTATTTTTTCAAAGAAGCATGTACACGGTGATCATTTATAATGTCCCCCCCTCTTAACATTTTTGTTTTTCGCATTAGACAAAAATGTTAAATACAAAAATTGTGCAGAATAATGTACGCTATTTGCAAATTTCATTTATATATACACAAGGTGTTGCAGAAATGAGTGACAGGTTAAAGTTATATATTTTTAAATGAAATACCCTGTATATTATTAGTTTTTTAGAATCTCCTAAAAATCCTGAATATTTTTTTATAACATGTCCTATACCTAAATGTAATAGTTTTCGACATATTCGCATTTTAACTACGCAGTTATATTCAAAAATAAATATTCTAGATTCCAGTTCTTAGATGGCCGTGAATTAGGCAACTACAATACGAGACCACTATTTAAAATGCGAATATGTCGAAAACTATGACATTTAGGTATAGGACATGTTATAGAAAAATATTCAGAATTCTTAGGAGATTCCAAAAAATTAACAATATACAGGGCGTTTCATTTAAAAAAATATAACTTTCACTTGCCACTCATTTCTGCAACACCTTGTATTTATATAAATGTATTCTGCAAATAGCTTACATTATTCTGCACAACTTTTGTATTTAACATTTTTGTCTAATGCGAAAAACAAAAAAGTTAAGAGGGGGGGACATTATAAATGATCACCGTGTACTTGTACATGTATAAAAAATAACTTGTCAGTCACGTAATTATCACCTGGGAATTAAATTATGGTGTGTGTAAGTATCGGTGTAGGACAAAGAGTTGCTTAATTTTTTCGTGAATAAAATATTGCTTTTTCCTTAAATATTATTTAATTTTAAAACGAAAACAACACATAACAAAATTAATGACAAACTTCAGTCTCCATCAACTAAATTTTATTGTTTGTAGCGTAGGTACAATCTAAGAAAACCTTAAATTCGTACTTGTTAATATTTAGGTTAAGTGCCCTTTTAAGAAAGTACGTTAAAATTTTAGTCAGTGGAAACGGGGGATCCCCTACCAAATACTAAGTATAAGAATTTCTTTTTTATATTTGCATTTCACAATGAGCTGGACTAAATGGCATATCTTGATCAACTATTTCATCTATTTCAATTTCACCATCTCTTTCAGAACAGTCGGATTCATATTCCGATAAAGATTGGAATGAAAACCAATAACTACTAATATAGCCATATTAGGAGGTATACTATGCTATAAGCTGTAACTAACCCTAACTAACCATAATAACCAAAACATCGACTGCGACCTACAACTCGTTTTTACTTTAGAGAGCGCAAATATCCTGTTAATTCTTAAGACTGGGGAAATACATATTTTAAACGATGCGAATTCACATTATTCGCGACAGTCGACAGTAAATCCCGGTCCGGCTCCGTAAATCCCCGAACGCATACTGCTCATATTGCTGACAAACGTCGCTTACGGAAATATGGTAAATTACAACAAAATACACTAAATAACGGTAAATTACGGTAAATAACGTTAAATATTTAGCACAAGAACCGGTAATTTTCTATGTTAATTGCCAGTAAATTACGGTAATACATTTTTGGTTATTTACGGTAAATTACAGTAAATTACCACGGTAATTTATCGGTAATTTACCAGTTCACATCACTGAAAAGAACACCAGCAAAAATATGTAGCAAGGAAAATACTAGTAAAAATGTTGTAGTGCCTGTAGTACAGAATATAAACAAAAGGCAAAGATCTGACAAAAGTCAACCAGAAGAGAACTCTCAGAAAATGCAATGTGATGGAAACCAATATGAAAATATAGATATGCGGGACCCTGGCTCTCCGACAAGTGGTTGTATTTCAGAAAAAATATCTGACTTTTACCAAATTTTACAGGGAATATCAGAAATAGTAAATAAGGAAAAATAACAAACAAATTACACCTGAAGAACAAAATAAAATAAACAGTAGCCAAATTAAACTCAGCAGTATTTTTACAGATTTAGTATTTAAAATGGGAGAAGTACAAAAGCAAACATGACTCTACAATTTAAACTTCAACAAATAAACATTCAAGACGGACTTCACAAAAAGGTACGGGATAAACAGGAAACATAAGCGGCAATAGTGAAAAAATCGTCAACAGCAAAGGAAAACACGGAAAACTTATCAAACCAAAACGAAGAGAAATGGGCAACGCCAAAAACAATAAAAAACACGAAACTGTAATCAGAATCGACAATATAAACGATCCCAAAGAAGCCATGAAAACGCTAAAAAGCCAGATAAACTTAAAAGAAGTAGGGATAGCTTTTAAGAACATAAGGCAACAAAAACTGGAGCGATAGTTGTAGAAAGCTTCGATAAAAATCAACAGGAAAAGTTAAAAAAAAGCTGTAGGCACCATGGCCAATATGACAGTCAAAGAGAATGTTAGTACAAATTCCACCTTCTTGATAACAAGCATAGAAAAAGGTTCTTCTAACGAAGAGTATGTGGAAGAATTAGAAAAATTAAATTTCGATATTGTAGAAGAACTGCAAGAAAAAAGGACAAAATTAAGGTGATAGCAAAAAGACAGTGCAGAAATCCTTCCAGGGAAAATTGGATCCTCCAAGCGCCTCCAAGAATTGCAAAGTGGTTCCTAAAGAGAGGGAAAATATTTTTTGACTTAGTTACTGTCTATGTGTATGAACATCTAAATCTTGCTATGTGCTTTAAATGTTCGGGATTCCATCATGTAGCAAAGTATTGCACAGAGAAGCAATGTTGTGCGAAATGATCTAATTAAAAGACATAGCAACTGCAAATTCCTCTGTATTACAGAGCACTGGAAATCATTTGAGCAGCTGAAATATTTATCCATTAAAGATTTTAGAATGGGAGTTAGTTATTGTAGAGAAGCCGGACAGCATGGAGTGAGTGCTGTGTATGTACACAAAAGTGTCAGGTTTCAAACGCGAAATAAAATAAATAAACTTTCGATAAGAAATGAATTCGAGTGTGCTTCAGTTGAGGGTACAGTTAATGGTTCCAAGATGATTGTTATCTCTGTTTACAGGCCGCCTAGTGGTAATGTAAATAATTTTTTAGACAAGTTTGAAATAATGTTAAATAGCCTAGTAGGCGAAAATAAAAAATTGTAATTGCGGGTGACTTTAATATAGACATGCTAAAAAACAGCAACAACAAAAACAATTTCATCTCATTGCTACAATCTTTCAATTTAAATCAAACAATTTTGCAAATATTTCTGATCATAGCGTGCAAGAGTTAGCTCTTCATATTGAAAAAACTCAAAATAATATTTCTAAACACAAACGATTTTTTAAATAAAGAAAGCTTTTTAAAACTGTTAAATGAACAGGAATGGCTGGAATTTTACGAAATAGAAAAAAATAATGTCAACCAGCAATGGAATATATTTAACAACAATTTTACAAAAATTTTCAACCACTGTTTTCCTCGAATATTATGTAATCAACACAGTAAACACAAAGTTAAGATGAAAAATGAAAAGATATCTAAATGTAAAGATCGTTTGGACTTATATCTAACCTTATCTAGATGTAGTAATATTTTTAAAGAATCATATAATAGTTTAAAGAAAGAATACGACTCATTATTAATAGATTATTTTGGACAGGTATAGACAGTAAGTGTTTCCCTTCTTTGTTCTTCTTTTTCACTTTGTATTTATTTGTATTGACGCCGTTTCACTTTGTCTTTGTATGTTTTCATGTGCCATGTACAGGAAATGTATTTTTAGGTGATTTGAAATAAAGAACATTTATTATTATTATTATTATTATTATTAAATCATAAAAAAGTCGATTGACAATTTTAAAACTACACATAAAAAGTTTAAATTATTTCGTGTGCAACGACTGCTTTACTGATATATTACCTCATCCAAACATAGATATTCCTATTGTGAAAAAGAAAGATAAACCACAAAATGGAAATCTGTTAGTTCAATAATGGATGTAGGAACATGAAGGAAACTTTGAGATTCCTTCATGAATTGCATGAAAAGCATCCATCACCTCAACTGACGGCTGAAACAAATTTGTTTATGTATCACTTCAGTATTATGCGCTCATAACTCCTAGGATACGAGATATATAAACATAATCATTATGCCCGGGGCGTTACGAGAGGGCGTTATGGATTCATAATGCCCTCTCATATAATTTCCTTATAAACGTCAAACCGGTCAAATCATAAATACTCTCTTTACGAAAACCTTCTCATAGAAATCAAGAGTTAAGGAGTCAGATAAATATAAAAAAATAAACAAACCTATTGTAGAGAAAAGTGGCTAACCAGAATAGACAAATTCACAAAAACTTATTAAAACCACAAGGTATAATTGTATTAGATGATACAAGTCATCCCATTCCTGCTCCTTCTACCCATCGTTACGAACTTAGAAGTAAAAAGCATTAGAAACCCCATACTACCAACGGCCAGAGGAAAAACCTATATATCTGCTACTCAGCACACATCCACTTTTCACATAAATCTTACAGAAATCGAAACTCCCTTATTTAATATAAAAAGTATTTTAATCCAAGCAAACAAAACTATTTTCAATACATAACTAAATGAAAGCATTTCAATTCTTATTTCTTATAAATTTAATCAAACTTATGAATATCTGCACACAATTTTAAGAAACACCAAAATTTTTCACAAACCCAATAGACCAAAAAGAGGCCTACTTAATGTAATTGGCAAAGTCGACAAGTGGCTCTTCGGCACTCTAGGCTCAGACGATGAAACCCGTTATAATAATTATTTCGAGATGCTAACAAAAAACCAAGAAAGCTTAAATAAAAACTTTTACAAAGAACAATCAATTATATCTACTGTTACACAGGAATATACTAGAAATTTAGAAAAAAATAAATACTAACCAAATAATTATAGTAGAGAAAATTAATTTATTCGAAAAGAACCAGTTAGATCTATCTAATGCCATATATATGTCTTTGATTTTGGACAATATAATGTTGCAATTAAAAACCCTAAATTCTGTAATAAATAATATTGAAAATGCAATATCATTTGCTCATGTAAATAAAATGCAAAAATGCAGAACTCCACATTCACTAACCCAAACTAATAAACTTTTATAACTATTTATCTATCCAAGTTATTATTAAAAATAACTCAATTTTATTGTCCACGCACCAATTGTTTTTCCCAACAACTATATCCTTTACCCAATACCTGTTGCAAGCAAAAGCATTCTCCTATATAATCCTTACGTCCTACTCACAAAAGAAGATTACTGGACCGCGGAAGAAGAATGTCTGCAACTAGAAGACCTTTTTATCTGCAAGCAAATCGCCCTATCGAAAGACGAACGTTGCCTCTTCGAGCTGCTAACAACGTCAAACAATATGTGCCCATTAATCAATGTTAAGTACCAAAAAATACCATTCAACGCGTAAATGGTAAAGAAATTTTGGTCATTCCTGTGAACGAGACAATTGTCCGAGACAAATGTCAGCGAAGACCCTACAAAATCTCTGAGCCGAATATTGTTACCCTATCTATGTGCCCTGTTGAGATAGATAACAAAACATACGAAGGTGAAAGAAAAACACAACTTCAATATGTCTTAGAAATGCCAAAGTTTTCGAATGTCCAAAGTAGCAACCATATTTCCAAATTAACTCTCGAAGAAATAAACTTGGATGAATTGAAGACAGCACAGAAAATATTGTCAACAATTCAGTTGCACCCTCTGGAAACTCCCGAAAATTCGACGAACCTTTGGATCGCTCCAATTTCATCAATTGCCGCCCTTGTATGCGGAATCCTGCTGTATATTGGATGGAAGAAATGGAACAAGCCTGTTTCATCCCAAAGAAATCACCCCTGCAATCATTTAATTCTCGAAAGATAAAGATCGCAGTTAATTGATAGTCAAAACTTTTGTGTATAATTATTATACAAATTACTTTTTTAAAAAGTTGATCTTCAATAATAATTACATCACTCGTGTCATAGACTGAAATGAAACATTTTTGTTTTTTATTACTATTCTTTTTTTTATATTTTGAGTCTAAAAAGTAAAAGGCAACAGGTTATTAAGCATATACATAACTAGGTGAGGCATAGGGAGTTTAAACCCCCCAAAAAATGTGCAAAAAGTGCTAAAAATCTATCTAACAAAAGAGATGCAATTGCCACTCCGCTCCTGCCGCACACCAACGCGGTAAATTCTTTGGACCAAACTTCCACAGTTAATTTAGTAATAATACTTACCGTCTGGGGTGTATGACCTATGACCACCATGTTTTCTTTCCCGTCGCTCCCTACTTTTCGATTGTGATCGTCTTCGTCGATAGTCTTCTCCTTTACTTACATCCCATTCTCGCTTAGAAGTCCTAATGTCTTTCATGTCGTGCTTTTCTTCCTGAATGGCTGGTTTCTATAAAAAAAA
>JAEQML010053949.1:0-39238 GCA_016904865.1 Pissodes strobi
GTTAGTGAAGGAGCGAGTGTTGTTTGATTTTGCGATTTTGAGCAGACAAGAGAATAACTGTAGACACCTAGGCGAGGCTGATCGCTTTGGATTATGCAGATTTCTCCGCAAGTCCAAAACGATCACCCCAGGAAAGAACTGCACGTGATACGCAGGGTGTTACCCCCTGACTCTACTTCTACGCATGGAGCCCATACGGCGAGCTACCCCGTGCAGTCCCTTAATGCCTGTACACCCCCGTTTTTAGGCGGGAACCCGGCCTAGGGCATCAGCGATGCTCTCGTCTCCAGCTTTTTTGAATCATTCTAGTTTTGTTAGTGATCTATGTGATTTAGAATTTTTGAAAAAAATTTTGAAAAAATTTGATTTAAAATTTTGAAAAAATTTTTGAGTTTGAGATTTTTGATTTTTCGAAAAAGAACGAACCTTTTAGAAATTTTGAAAATTTTTGAGTTTTTGAAAATTTTGAAAATTTTTTGGAAACTTTAAATTTTGAAGATAGAATGATATTGATATTATTTTTTTTTGGGTTTTTTCATTTTTTCTTTGTGTAATGTGAATGTGATTTAGTGCTCTGGTGGGAGTAGTAAGCTTTTATGTACTGTTCTGTTTGGATGTGCTACTCTGCTGAATAGTGTTCGTACGATTGGGTTTGTGTGGTTGCGAACTTGTTCTAAGAATATTGTGTGTTTGCCTGCCAGATATGTGTTTATTGTGTCTACTTTGAGGTCGTTGTGAATGTCTGCATTGCGAACGTACCAAGCTGCGTTCACAATTTGTCTGAGTGTTTTGTTTTGGAATGTTTGAAGTTTTTTCTTGTTTGTTTTGCATGCATGTGTATATACTATGGCTCCATATAGAATTTTGGGCTTTATTATCTGATTATAGAGCATTAGTTTGTTCTTTAGTGACATTTTACTATTTCTGTTAATTAATGGATAGAAAGCTTGTTTGGCTGCAATGCCTTCGTTAACTTTTGCTTGAATGTGCTTTTGAAAAGTGAGTTTGCTATCTAGGGTTACCCCTAGATATTTAAGAGAGTTTGACCATCTTATTACTGAGTTTTCGAGATTTAAATTTGGAATAGGTTTATTACGTTTAGTTGTTATGAGCAAGGCCTGTGTTTTTTCTTCATTAATTTTAATATTCCAAGTTTCTGCCCATTCGTATATGGAGTCTAAGTGTTGTTGTATGTGATTTTTGAGTCTTGTGTGATTGTTGTTTATTGAGAATATGCATGTGTCGTCTGCGTATATGGAGAGTTTAGTGTTTGGGTGTCTAGGTATGTCTGTTGTGTATAATGAGTATAGCGTGGACGACAGAGGAGAGCCTTGGGGGACTCCTGCCTCTATGCGCCTTGTGGTGGATAGTGCTGTGTTTATTTGTGTAGTGAAGGATCTGTGTTTGAGGAATGAGGCTAGGAGTTGAGTTAGTGGAGGTGGAAGATTGTGTAGTCTGTCTAGTTTGTGTATGAGTCCCTCATGCCATACTTTGTCAAAGGCTTTTTCGACGTCAAGGACTACAACTCCGGTCGATGCCCGTCTTTGCAGTCCTCTAGTAGCCTCCTCAACAAGCCTGGCAAGTTGGAGCTCGGTGTTGTGTTGTTTTCTGAACCCAAACTGTTCGTCTGGGATCAGATTGTTTTGTGATATGTGTGAGTTTAATCTCTCCAACATAACCTTCTCCGTCAGCTTGCTCAGCGATGAGAGCAAGCTGATAGGTCGCCAGTTTTGAGGAAAGATCAAGTTTTTGTGAGGTTTAGGGATTAGTATTATTTTTGCATTTTTCCAAGATTTTGGAAAGTGTTTTAGTGATAGTATTGTGTTTATTATGTAAGTGAATTTGAGTATGGCTGTTTGTGGTAAGTTTTTTAGTGCTCTGTTTGGTATGTTGTCGTAGCCGGGTGCTTTTTTCGGGTTTAATTGCGCAATAATTTGCGCAATTTCTGCGGTGTTTGTTGGTCGTGTTTCGTCGTCTTGGTGTTCGTTTTCATAAGTTAGTATTTCTCTGTAGTTTCTCTCTATGGTTGCCTCGTGATCTATATCCTGGGCCCCATCGCCCAAGGTGAATTGCGATTCCAGCGAGTCTGCGAATGCCTCAGCCTTCTCTTCGCTGGAATACACCATTCCTCTCAGTCCATGGATGTTAGGATATGTCACTTTGTTGCGACCTTGCATCGTTTTGGCGATTTTCCATAGAGAGTTGTTTTGTGGGTTGACTGTTGTGATGTATTCTGTCCATGAGTTGTTTTTGTGAGTTTTTATGTCTGTTTTGATTGTATTCGTGAGTCTGTTTGCTAGTGTGTTTAAGTCTTGATTGTTTGGCTCGTCGTTTTAGCCTGTTTCGGAGCCTTATGTTGTTTTTTATGTTTTGTGGAAGCGAGTATGGGTTGTTTTGATTTGTGTGTACTGTTTTTGTGGCTGCGTTTATGGCTGCTTGTATCTCCTCAGTGAACCTAGCAACTTCGTTGTCTAGTTCCGCTTTGGAGGCGATGTATGGTAAGTTGTGCATGTTTTGTGTTAAGTGTTCTTTGAATATGTTCCAGTGTATGAATTGTTGTATGTTTGCTTGTTTGTGTTCGTGTATGTTGTTTATTGTGATGGCAATCGGAGAATGATCTGATGAGGATAAATCCTCCAGATTGTCAATCACAACATTGTGTGCGATGTTTTGAGTGAGTACTATGTCTAGTATATCTGAGCGTTCGTGATGGAAGTGTGTGGGTTCAAGTGGTGCTTGTAATGTGAAGTGCAGTTCTTGCGAAGCTCTTAGTAATGCAGTGCCACCTGCATTGGTGGCCCTGCATCCCCAAGATCTATGTTTGCAGTTAAAGTCTCCTGCTGCAAGAACTGGCAGTGTGTAGTTGAAGAGTTTTGTGGTTTCGTCTAGTGGTAAGTTGTGTTGTGGTGGTTTGTATACTGAATGAATGACAATGTCTCCGTCAGTTAGACTGACTTTGATGCTTGTCACCTCCAGTATGTCTGACTGTGGTGGTTGTATTGCGTCATGTGTAATGTTGTTTTTTACAAAAATGGCAGTGCCGCCCCCCATACGCTGTGCCCTCTCATTTCTATAGATTGTGTAATTTTTGATATGTAATCTTGTTTGTGGGCGTAAGAATGTTTCCTGTACGAGTGCAATGTCTATGTTATTTTCAGTCAGGTAGTCAGCAAACTCGTGTCTTTTGGGGTAAAGAGAGTTCGCGTTCCAACTGACTAAAAATAGGTGCTTTGGTTTATTAGCCATTGAGATTAGCAAATAGTCTCAATGTTGGATTTTTATTTATAATTTCTGAAATTTTATTCAGTTTTGTTACTATGTCTTGTTCAGACATAGTAAGAAGAGCAATTAATCCGTTTGCTTGCGGCATTGCACTCGTTTGGGAGTTTGTGTTTATGTTTTTGTTTGTGGGTGTTGTTTGTGTAGGTTTTGGAGCTTGTTGTTGTGGTTGTTGTTGTTGTTGTGGTTTTGTGACTTGTGCAAATGTTATGTTTGTGTTCACTGGCCGTGTTTGTGGTAGAGGTTTCTTGAAGTTAGGGTTTTTGGAGCATTGTGAGTAGTTAGCTGGGTGTTCCCCCCCGCAGTTGCAACACTTTGCTGGGGTATCAGTGGTTTTGGTGCACTCTTTGTAAAAGTGCGGACCTGCGCACCTATGGCACACAGGTTTGGCGTAGCAGTTTGAGATGGTGTGCCCAAACTGCTGGCATTTGTGACATTGGGTTTGAATTTTGTTAATGCTTCCTCTCTGAAGCTCTACACTGACTGGCATGTAATTAATCCTGTCTTCTTCCAGAATTTTGATGTCGGACTGAGGAAGAAGTACTTTGACTGAGTTGGTAAGAAACTGACGTCTCCTACCGACCTTCAGCCAGTAGATCTCCTTGGGGGAATAGCCCCTGTCCTCTAGGTCGTGTTTGATGTCCTCAATGTTCATTTTGTTATCTAGGCCCTTGATGATGACATTTAAGAGCCTATCTTCCGGGAGGAAGTAGGAATGATATGGGAACTTTTTACCTTGCAAATATCTTGTGATGCCTCTATGGTCTCCAGGAGTATTTGGGGTTAATTGAATGCCTAGTTTTGATTTTTTAACATTTCCGAAACCAAGTTTCAGAATTGTTAAATCTTGGAATATTACTTTCCAGTGCTCGGGGCATCTGATGATGATGAGCACCACATCTGATTTTTTGGGGGCTGATTGGGCACTTGGGGTTGGTTGGAGGGTTTTGATTTGTGGCTGAGTTTGGGCCGAAGTACTGGCCTCTGCGTGCTTCTTCATCGAAGCAGCTAATATCGGTTTGACTGTGGCTGGAAAATTATTGGGAAAGATTGTGTCCCTCTTTGATTTTTTCAGAGGTGGGAATTCCTCTGATTTGGGTATTCTGGAAGGTTTTTCAGAGTCTGAAGAGACTTCCATCTCTTCGTCCTCCTTGGTTTCAACTGCGGGGGGTTGTTGCACTATGTTTTGTGTACTGTTTTGTTGTGTGGGTGTGTCTGTGTCGGTGATTTGCGGCACATTAAAATGGTTCGTCATGTTCTTCATATCTGATGAAAGTTCATTGATTTTTGCTAAAAGTTGCACTTGACTTATTGAACCATAATTTAATTTCAGTTTGAATATTCTATTACCTTTTGAGAACCCTAGGTTGATGTTCCGGAGATCGTTTTTGGACCTCTGCTTTAAATGTATTTCTCGCTCTGTACGGCTGACCAGTTTTTTGTAAGGTTTATGCTAAATAATAGGGATGGGCTATCTATCGCGCGTTTTTCATTCTCGATTTAGATTTTTGAAGGTTTATAATTCCTGTTAGAGCATTTCCTAGCATTTCTGGAAGAATGTAATTTTAGCTCACTATTCGTGGCTTCCGCCGTCATTTATCATCATAATAAGCGAGAATTAAGGCGTTTATTTTCTTATAATTATTCCTTGTATCGAATCACTCGTCATGTTTTCAGCCCATCACTACTTGTGGCGCAGGATTTAATCTCGAAGGCGAATTGACGAACGGAGTGGACGGGCTATTGCTAGTTTGACCGGAACGTAAGACGAACGCTTGCCAGGGCGGATAGAAACTCCACGTTTTAAGTATTGTGATATAATACAACCCTTTGGATAAGGGATTTATCGTGTCGTTTCTGTTTGTGTTTTAACACGACCGATTTTTCGGGCTCTACAAGCTGTACTAGCGGCTTCCACGTTCGTCCCATAAGACCGAGACCGTCGAATCTCTCCTAATCCACCCTCAAGTCCGAGTTTGAGGGTTTTTCTGGTGGGCCAGAAGTTCAATTGCTTGAACTACCACTTTTTCTGGTGGGCCAGAAGTTCAATTGCAGAACTACCACTTGTTCTGAAGGGCCAGAAGCAGGTCCACAACCTTTTCTCTGGAAGGCCAGAAGCGTCAGTGAAGGGCCTTAACTTGTGGTTCCCGCACTAGAGACCATCGACAGAGTTCGACGACGGGATTTGGGTATAAGTTTGGTGTCTCATTGTTTCTTATGTTTACTCTTCGTTTGCTTTTATTCATATAAATCAAACATTGAATTGAGGTAGCTCATTGATTTTTAATTAGTTTAATTTACATTTACATTTATTCACTGGTTTATTGAACCAGTTAATCTGATTGCATTGAGTTGTTTTCTTATTTTAATAAAGTCAAGCGCTGGCTGGATAATTTCATTAGTCGGCAGATATAACCGCTCTGAATTTTATCTTTTTATCATATGAATCAAGCTAACCATAGTTTTAATCTAATCTGGTGCTTTTATTAACTTCTCAAGTTTTTTTTGATCTAATCATTGCGGCATATTATCACCATCAGTGCAGCTATTAGCGCACGCATACCTAGTTGTAAGAAGCTTAGTCTGCGTCAAGTGATCACTTTGATAAGTAGTGTTTAGTGCATTTAGTGATAAGGCATATAGAACCGAGGTTTTCAAACTGAATTGGTCTCTGTACGAACAATCTTCATATTGTACTCTGTTTATTTTATTAATTACTTTAAGTCATTTAACATTCTTTTGTCTACTCAACCACATTTTAATATAACCTTTTTCTCCAGATAGATTGTTGCTGGGTTTGCAAAAAAAAGGATTTAGTAGCAAATATAGTGTCCATTAAATTTTTAGATTGTGTTTTCTTGATAGGTTAAGTTAGTTGATTATAGTGCCATAGTTACTCTCATTTTCTTGAAAGTTTGAAATTAAGTAGTAAGAACCGGTTAATTTTATGAGCGATTCTAGCCACTCGGTACAACACCAGCCGAGCTTTTTCCGTTTAGCTGGCTAGAACGGGTGGCGCTCAAACGATCCCACGACAGGGGCCGGGCTTTATAACGCGACTCTCCGGGGCTAGGTTCATTTCCTTTAATTGATTGGAAAAACAAATCTTTGGGTTTAATCAGAGAGAAAAACGTGTTGCACGTGCACGACTATAATTAATAGAAACAGGTGCAAACCTACCAGTTTCATTTGTCGCGAAGGTTTTATGGTTTAGTAAGCGACGATTCGAAAATCTTTCGCTTTATACTCTGAAAGATTCTAAACCTTTTCCTTGACAATATCCAAAACCCAATAACATATCGGTCATTTCTTCGTTGGTATACTGTACGACCTTGACAAAAATAAATTTGCAGATTGTTTGATAATTTACCGGCGATATTCTAGTACTACTCGCAATTTAAAACCTAAGCACCGACAAAAAGCAAACAATGCACCAACAAAAATCAACAACAACGCCGTTTACAATCAGAGACCTTTCAAGAAGTTCACAAACTTCACCTACCAAAAGATAGACGGTAATTCATGCTATTATGATCAAAATTTATGCTTGTATTGTTAAGTATTACAATTTTTTTAGATTCGATTTGACAGCAGTTTTTAGTGACAGTTATTTTATTAAAACGCCTTCGCTTCAAATTGTGTTACGGGAAATTAATTTTAATCCAGATATCTCAAAAACGGCAATCCAAATCAACTCTTACCGAGAATACCTTTTTATGTAAAGCAGGCAAAGTACCACAGGTGGTGCCCTCTAAATTTCACAATGACAATGAGAGCAAATTTAAATTTTTCACCCCGCTAAACTCCCCCTACCCGAATATTGTAACAATACACCTATTATTACAAAAATTGTTTATGAAAAACTAAAATCAAATTGAACTTTTGTTCAATTCCGTATCTCCGAAATCATCCATTTTTGGGTAGAGATAAATCGGATTAGATCGTCATATTTTAGCCTCAGGAATTTGTGGTAGCATTTTTCTGCACCTTTTAGAGATACCCTGTATAACATTAATAAATTTTGAGTTGATTTAATTATTTGATATACATGGTAAGATAAAATGCAGAAATTATGGAATATAATTAATGCCAATCAAATTGGTGATTTTTTTTCTGGTCCAATCGGAAGTAATAACGTCTATGTTCACAATGCATAAAACTTTTAAATGACTATCACAATGTTAAATTTCTTACTTGGATTCCAACGTGTCCTCTTCATCTTCACTTTTAATATCAACTTCCTCATGACTTATAAAATCCGGTTGAATCAAATAGTCATCATTACATATCTTCCCATCGAATTCTCTATAAAATAATATATTTTCTTATATAATATTATGTTATACTACCAAGTATGAGTAAAAATGTTAATAAAAAAATAAAATATACAATGTGTATGTTTATGATATACCCCTAACCCACAGGTACTTATTTGTTTACATAGTCGTCGTGGTCATTGCCCTATGGGCAATTTAAAATTTTATAAATACGAATAATTAGCTTTACAAATTGTTCTTATTATTATAAAAATGCGATATACAGCCTGGGCATATTGGTACAGCAAAATAAAATACCATACATACAGTACCGGCCAAAAGTGGAGCAACTTTTAAAATTTATTTGCTGCCGTTTTACAAGAACGAAAATGTTTATAAAGCATATATATTTATACATAGGGTAACTGTCTCATAAAAATACACACAATATTTTTTTGGAAAAAGCCTTTATTAAATTTTGAAAAAAATAAACTGATGTCTATGGGGACAAAATGGAGAAACTGGTATTTTTTTATACATTTTTAGTCGCTAGTCTCAGTATTTGGTTGCATAGCCTTTACTTTTGATGACTTCTTGGCATCTTTTGTGCATAGACTCAATCAATTTCTTAATTACGTCTCCGGATATTTCATTCCAGGCTTGTAATAGGGCAGCGAACAAAACATCTTTATTTTTAAATTTGTCCTTGTTTTTACGCCTACCATCGACTTCCAGTTGATCCCATAGGTTCTCTATAGGGTTCAGGTCGGGGCTTTGAGCTGGCCATTTGATCACTTCAACTTGTTCCTGGGTTAAAAAGTCATTAATAAGTTTGGCAGTGTGTTCCGGATCATTATCGTGCATAAATTTCCAGGTTAAAGGGAGAGAGGATTCAGCATAAGGTACCATTGTGTCTTGCAAAATATTTAAATACATATAACGATCCATAACTCCATTTATTTGAACAAGGGGCCCCGTCCCATACCCAGAAAAACTAACCCAAACTAGAACGTTTCCACCTCCGTGTTTTATGGTGGGTATGGTGTACTTGGGATTGAACCTCTCATTGGCAGGACGTCTCACCCACTTAATACCATCCGAACCAAATAGATTGTATTTGCTTTCGTTCGACCACAGTACATTTTTCCATTGTTTGTAGGTCCAGTTTGCATGTTCCAATGCAAATTTTAGTCTGGCCTGTCTATTTTTCTTAGAAATAAACGGCTTTCGGGCAGGTCTTCTGGCATTTAGATGTGCTTGATTCAAACGCCGTCTAATAGACCTAACAGATATTGAAATAAAGGGGTATTCTTTCTTTATATCCTCCGCAGTGCAAAATGGATTTTGAAGTGAACATCTTCTTATTATTCTATCTGTCGCCAAATTTGTTTTTTGGGTCTTGCGGGCTTGGGTGTACCGGCACTAGTCCCACGACTTCTATACAAATTAATCTGTTTGCACACAACATTTTTATGTAAATTTAATTGTCTAGCAATATCAATTTGTTTAATTCCCGAATGATACTTCTCAATTATGGTTTTTTTTATTTGGTCTAACAAATTTATACCGCGCGGCATATTTTTATCGCTCTGTGAACACAGTACCACGATCTGGGCGCTTTAACAAGAGAATATCTCACATAATGTTAAAAATAAGATAAGGTTTCTCCACTTATGTCCGCAAGAATTTGTAAATAATTTTTTGCCTGCAATTTTATTCACAAAATAAGCAGTTTTTATATGGCTAGACAAAGCAGATTAAATGCGAAATATGTCCTTAATATCCTATTCTGCATAGAGTAAACTGTTTTTTATACAGTGAAAATATTAAAAGTTTCTCCACTTTTGGCCGTTACTGTATATTCGAGTGGACATACATACACATAATAAAAGATTAAAAGAGAATGTTGGCTGATTCTATCCATGCAGTCATGCATGATTCTATCCATGCAGTCATGAAAACGATATCACAAATTAATAAATTTGCTTCAATGAAATGTCGAAAAATTAAGTTATTATTTTTTTTCAATTAATTTGTTTAATTTTTGTTAAGAGGCGATTTTTATTAGTCCAGTAAAATGAAACTATCAAAAACATAAACATGAAGGGAGGGGAGGGGGCGACGAGGACCGACTAGCCTAGGGCGCCTCGGACCCTTAATCCGGCCCTGAGTTTCCCAATCAAAAATTTCGTGGTTCATACATAGAGTACCAGGTGTTTCACTATAAATGGACCCCCCCTTTAACTTTCTCAACTGCGAAACTCAACTGTAGCGAAAAACAAGCCTATATGTCTTTTGAGTTGACGAATGCTCAAAAAGATCCAAAAAAACGGTGGTCAAAAATGAACAATTGGAATATTCATTCCAAAAGCAATAATGATATTCCCACTCACTTAAGGGACGTGAATAAAATAAGTGACTCATTCGCTAGCGTGGCTGAGTTGGCAATTCCGGTTAATGTTGAGACACTTAATTTTTTCAGGAACAATAAATTAGATACCTTAGATAATAGTCGCTTTAGCTTTAGTCCCATTTCTGAATATGATGTGTACCGGGCCTTTGCCCGTATTAGATCAAAAAGTGTGGGTATAGATGGGTTAAGTCATAACATGTTGTTGTTTAGCTTGGATTATGTTGTACCAGTGATTACTGAGTTTTTTAACATATGTCTGCAAGGGGGAGGGTTTCCGAGCATATGGAAATGCTCCCTTGTTAGACCATTACCGAAGAATTTTAAGATAGAGAGTTTTGCCGAATTGAGACCGATCAGCCTCCTGCCGATCTTGGCCAAAATGTTGGAATCTCTGGTATCCGAGATGATTTTGGAGTTCACATGTGACAAAAATGTCGTACCTGCGATACAATCCGGGTTCCGGAGGAGCCACAGTACTGCGATGGCGCTTAGCAAGGTAACAACTGACATTGCAAAAAACACGGATGAATCCATGGCCTCTTGCTTGGTCCTTCTTGACTATTATAGCAAGGCGTTTGATTTAATTAATCATGATATGCTGGTGGCGAAGGTCGGCTACTTTGGCTTTTCTGAACAGGTGTGTTTATGGTTTTCTAGTTATCTTCGCGCAAGAACGCATATCGTGGAGTTGGATGGGGTGAGATCGGGGTCCGTCCTGATGAGGCATGGAGTGCCTCAAGGGAGTATTCTGGGACCATTACTGTTTAGTTTATATACCTGCGACCTTCCTAAGCGGGTCCGGTTTTGCTCCGTCCACCTTTACGCGGATGACACCCAACTTTTGGCAGGTTTTTCCCCTGAGAATGCGAGCTGGGCTTTACAGGAGGTGAATGGCGATTTGGGCGCGATTTTCGGATGGTCTACCGATCATGGTTTGATTCTGAACGCGAAAAAAAGTACCTATATGATAATTGGTTCAAATACCATCAGAAATAAATTTAGTCTTTATAATTTTACTGCCCTGAACGTTAATGGGTCGTTATTGCCTTCTGTGGAGTCTGTTAGAAACCTTGGAGTGACGTTTGATGTGGGGCTGGATTTTGAGGCTCATGTTAATAAAAAATTGTCAGCTGTGTACATTAAGTTGAAAAGTTTATACGCATTTAAATATGTCTTGCTTGTTAAGATTAAATTGATGCTAATTGAATCGCTAATTTACCCCCTACTAGACTATTGTAATGTAGTATGCTACAAATATTTAAGTGGTGAGCTCCAAAAGAAAATACAATTGGCTCAGAATGCGTGTGTTCGATTTGTTTTCTGTGTAAATAAATTTGATCATATTTCTCCCGTATATGCTCTAAACAATCTTCGAAAATGTGAATATCGAGCGAAGCTTCATTTCGGTGTATTTGTTTATAAGGTGTACAAGTCTAGATGCCCAGGTTACCTGTGGGAATATATGATAGCGGGACAAGACCTGCACAATCTAAATCTTCGTGGTTAGATATCAAATACCGCAGCATCGTACATCTAAATTTAGGGACTCATTTGCCTTTTTGGCCATAGAGCTGCTCAACTCGGAGATATATAACATTATGATACTTAATTCATTGGCGGCTTTCAAACAGAAATACAGGTCTTGTCTTCTCCAAATTATGTCATAATGTATAATAGCTTAGTTGTTATTTTTTTCTCTCTGTTAACTGAGATACTAGCATTTGCTTAGTAACCATATTGTTTGGTGAGGTAACATGGAAGAACGCCTTGCGAATGTTACCTTTTGTGTGATAGGATGTAATGTGACTGTATATTCATCTATTATTGCATAATAAAGGTTTTTTCTATTCTATTCTTCTATTCTATTCTATATATGAGGAATGGGAGGGCCAAATGATCATCCTTCACCATTGGATTTTAAGTATAGGTTACGCTGGTACATTCTTGGAAGAAATTCTGCTGCCATTTTTACAGAGAATAGAAATACTTTGGAAAGTGATGAGTCCTGCTTACTAAATGTTTTTGCAAGAAACCAAAGATGAAGAGATTTGTATAACTGAAAAAATATTAGCAAAAACATTGCCAAAAAAATCAGATAGTAGTAGAAGAGAAACATGGAGAGGAAGAGGAAGAACTTGCTTTAGATGAAAGTCATCAATTTGTGGAGCCTGTATATTTAAAGGAAGAAATTCTTTCTGACGACCTCATAAATCTTATGGACAACTTTGAGGTAAAAGAGCAAGTAAACATGGAAGCATTAAAGTATATTGCAGGATATGTGGCTTTTAAATTTAAAAACAAATAACCATCCTTGGGAGTACCCACAAAGCAGCTAAATGTTTTAGAGACTCCTCCATGGTTGCAAACACTTTCGAGAGGTTCACTACTACTACCGAAGAATTATGGGATATTGCAAAAAAAATGGAAACCGAATTCTACCAAATGCATGGGACCTTCATAAGTCAAGAAAAAAAAATTTTTCAACGTTTGCCTGAAAAAACTTTATCTTCATTTGGCAATACGTCAGTACCTTCTGAAGTAATCTTATGCATGAGTAGGACACGAACATATATTAGAATAAGAGACATAAATAGAAAAATTAGTTTTCAAAATTGCCAAAGACAACTTCAAAAGAAATGATCAAAATTTACTAATTTTAAAAAGTGATGTTCTGTATGCTTTTGTATGTAGGTACTAATAAAGGATTAGTTTCTGTTTCTGCACATATAAGTATTTACTTCCATTTCTGATATTTATTCACCCGCCAACATGTCTCATAAACACTATACTACTAAAAAAGTAATTGAGTAAAAGCTAAAAAACATGATATCTGAAAATGCCAACACTGTTTCTCATATAACAATACAAATTCTGCCTCCCGCGTGACGTCAGTCTCGGCTGGCGCCATGCGCAAGAACATACCGTTAGTCTGTGTATCGTGGTCTCAGTTAATAAAAGAACATCATAGTTTTCACTGGCAACATGTAACATAAAAGAATCTAACTTAGTTTTTAACCCCCTTACATTTTAAAAATAGCACAAAATGTCTAAATTGTCCGCTTTTGGAATCCCCGGGTAAAATTTATGTGCGTAGAGTCCACCGAACCCCCTGCCAGAGATTGATGTTGGTCCAAATTATTGTTGTCTTTTGGGGTTTGACCTGACACATTGGAATTGAGCCTGACTCTTGAATTTTGCTGTCTAACATAAGGTCTGAATTCAAACTCCCTAAACAGTACGCCCTGTGGCCAGAAGCTACACTCATTCACTTGATGGAAATGTATCTTTGGGACACCAAGTTTAAACGATTTCATGCCATTTCTGACAACTAACTCTTTGATGTTAATTTCAGTGTTCTATCTTTAGTTTATTTTGAACAAATTGGCTCAATTCAGTACTAGAAACGTCCTCAGACAGTCGACCCAGATAAAGCCAAGATTTATTAGGCAATGGAATGGTTTTTAAACTGTTCGATGATTTTCCCATACCAACAGATGGCATTTTCTTAGGAGGGTTTTGCAATGAAACCAAAACTTTATCAACAGCACCACTGACAGTTTCATTACTAAAGTTATGAAACTCATTGATTATAGGGACATGCCTCCCAGCTTGCCGCAACTGGGAGCCATAAATTGGCAAATTATTCCCAGGAGGGTGTGATATCTCGTTCAGGGATGGTAATTTTTGTTTGCGAAGCAGCTCATTATTTTCTTCTAATAAGAAAATTTTATCTTCTAACAAGAAAATTTTATCATGTAAGAGCTCTTTGCTTTCCAAAAGCTCGAAAACCATTTTGCTCTAAAGATAGAGCAAAATGGTTTGTGCTTTTCTATCTTGGTTTTTCATAAGCTATCGTTTGACACTAATTTTAGATTTAACCAGAGGTTAAATTTAACTGGAATTTCTTAACCTCTGGTTAAATAAAAAAGTAGTGTCCAACGATAGCTTATGAAAAACCAAGATAGGAAAGTGCAAACCATTTTGCTCTATTTTTAGCCGTTTAGATTTTACAGGCTGTCAAACTTGGTAAATGGTCAATTTTCAACTGTCAATATTTCAAAAACAGTAACAGATAGATATAGGACATTATTTATGAAATATGTCTAGAGTTCTCCGCAAAATCCAAATATGCAATAATATATAGGGTGTTCCATTTAAAAAAATATAACTTTGTTTAATCCCGCATTTATGGGACACCCTGTATACAACACTGCTATGCCATAAAAAACCTTCACTTCATCCCCTTTATTTTTTGTATTGAACGTTTTTTTCTAAAACGTCAATTGAGAAAGTTATAGTGAAACACCCGGTACCTCAGCTCAGAGTAGTTTTAGCCATATCAAGAGATTCTAATATAAATGTTATTTGATGAAAAAGAACGTCTGACTAGATTTATTGTTAAAAAAAAATATCTGCCTCACCTTTATAAGCACACACCTGAAGTGAGACTTCTGAAAGTGATATTTGGACGCTTGCCCCCGGTTTCGACACTTTTTTTCTTTTTTTAACTTTTTTTTCGCCGAACACCGCGTTTCTCTAACTTTTTTGTATCTTTTTTTCTTTACTTCGTGTTTTATTAACTTTGCGAACAATCCTTTATTTTTTTTAAATTAATTACTTTTCTTGTTTCGTTTTATAATATTTTTACAACAAAATTTAATCAAGCTAGAGCAACTAAAGTAAATACCTACATACATTCCCAATTGTCTCTTAACTAACTCTAACCAACTGAAACTAACTCAAGCTACCCAATTAATCAGGTTTAGTCTAAGGCATGTAAGAAACAAGCGCGCTTGTTTCTTACATGCCTTAGACTAGCCAAACAAGCTCGCATTTGTCTCTTAACTAACCCAAACCAACTGAAACTAACCCAAGCTACCCTTAATTAACCAGATTTAGTCTAACACATGTAAGAAACAAGCTCCTATTTGTCTCTTAACTAACACAAACTAACTGAAACTAACCCAAGCTACCCTTAATTAGTCAGGTTTAGTCAGAGTTAAGTAGCAAGCGCATGGAACTTGATACTAACCAATTAAATTTTAATCTTTATTTTGAACTTATTTTGCAATTTTTTTTGCGTTAATGTGTCCCATTTTGTAATCTTTCTATAGAACTCAAAAAAACCTTCAAGATCGACAGTGCTTATAGGACACCAGAACCTTAATTAGCAATATTTCTTCTGATAATTTTGTGATAAGACCATTTACAGAAATACGCATAAGCTATGGTTAACAATTCCAACATACTCTGCCACTACTTAGTACAGAATTATTTCGAACTCTACATATGCCTATTTAAGTCAAATAGTACCTACAAATTGATAATTTAGTTAATTAAATAAATACATTTAAGGTACCTGGTCAATGAGAAAAATCCATAGGTAAATAAGTAATCAGCCACAAGGCATGGAATTACCAACTAATTTAGCTTTGCTGGAAAACAATTAAGTACTTACTCAATAAAACATTGATCACTTTCTTCTTTAATCCTGGATGCATTAAGCTGATAAAACTTCTCTTCTTTAACTGTATTTGGCAACTTTTCCAGGGGTGTTATTAACTGTGGTATACCCTTGATATTTGCCAAATTACACGACATAATATTGAAGCTGTTTAATGCTTCTACTGGAGAAAATATAGTTTAGTTCCCCAAGATTTACCAGGTTCTTGCCCCAGCAATTTACCTTTTTGATAGATAAATATTAATTTTCTTTTTCCTTGAAGAACACTGAACCCATAGATGGTATCATGGATAAATAATAAATATTAAGTTTATAAGAAATAAACAAAGACTAAAGTCAAGTGTCTAGCCCATATATGCACATGTTACATATATGGTCTAGCCCAAGAACTTTAAACAAGACAGGATGGTTCGATCTGCCGAATTTTTTCACTGACAGCTGCTTTTTTGTGACGTAGCCACGCGCGAAATTTGGCGCGAAAGGCTTAACGTACATATGGCAAAGTCGTACGAGCAAGGCTATTTTTCTTGTTTAGAGTTTAAAAAAAAGGGTTTAAACTCAAAATTTTAAATGGATAGTAAAACTAAACTATTTCTTATGAAAATACCAAGGTTTTTTTTTTTATTAATGAAGAATGGAAAATATTTTTTACAAGCTGTTTGTTTTTGAATTCTAACAAACCTGGATAAGCCAAAAGTAAATAGAAGACGGGGGATTATTAAATCTTGTATGAAAAATATCCTTAAGAGTATGAATAATAGGAGCTTATTAGAGAAAAATAGACAACAATAAAATAAAATCTGACTACTCTTTTATACAGTGTGGGCCAAAAACGTATGCACATTTGGAAAAGCCTAATAATTGCTTCTCAGAAAATGTTATTCTGTATGGAAGCTAGCGCATAAATAAAAATAATTTTAACCATACAAAAACTCAGATTAAGTATACACGGTGCGCAAAAAATAAAAATATGTTACTTTCTAAAACATATATTTTTTAAGACCGCAGATGTGAAACACAAGTGTGAAAGCTGTAAGTTTATCCATATGAGATACATGCTTCTTTCCTGGGCTGTGGATACCTGGACGATTTAGAAAAAGCTGGTACAAATCTTAAAACATTCTATTTTTGACACTATTAGTTTAATGGTCTACACTCTACACTGTATGATAATATTAGGGTTAGCTATTATATAATATAAACGGAGTAACACAGGGTTCTATCCGAGTATAAAGATCGACCTTTATGCTCGGGTTCTATCTCAGGACCAGTGCTGTTCAAGTTGTTTGTGAATGACCTTACATAAGATGTATCTGAAAAAGATCATAATCTACGCAGATGGCACAACATGTTATTGGTGATTGGAACTATGAAAATTTAAAAACTGAAACAGAGAAAGTAATCAGCGACTTGGCACACTGCTATAATGCAAATAAATTAACTCAACCTTGATACAACAAATTATATTTTATTCAAGAAACAGAACATCACACACATACATCAAATATACACCTTAATACTAAAACCACTCTGAGTAACCTAGCAGAGATCAAAATCCCTGGACTCACTATTGATAAAGAACTTCAGTACTCTATGCATCTATTGCAACAAGTTACATCACCCACAGTGCTTCAAATAGTAAGTATGCTTTGGTGACTTTCACTCTAAAATGTGCTACGCAATTCACTTCTGGAGAGGTGAGAGTGGAATAATGAATATATAAGCTACAACTAAGAACTTCAAGTAAACAGTATTTTTAAAGTATCAATATAATAACCCTCACATCTTGTTACTTATATAAAATTTTGCAAATGATACACAATAGGATTAAAAGAAGCATCTTCTTTCTCTATTTCATCCAAAGCTGTTTCTATGTCTTCAGCTTTGAAAGTGCTATCAGCTCCATCATCATAGTCCGGCTGCTCTAAAACTATTTGAATTTCCTTTCTTACAACATGTTTTAAGAAAACTGTATCAGCACTGTGAGCTCACTAACGAAAATAATTCCTATAATCTCCGTAAAGATCTCATTATTTGGCCTACTAAATTGTTAAAAAGTACCTATTACATCGGTATTACCATATACAACCTTCTTCCCACAAACATCAAATATACCTACTAGTATAAATCCATTTAAGAGTGGTGAAAAAAATATTACTGCAAGGCGCTTATTATAGTCTGCACAAATTTGAGTCTCATCTCCAACAGTATTGTATGTTCATATGCACAGTATATTTCAATATTAACTGTATTGTTAATTCTACGTCCTCAATATACAACATAAATTATATCTTATATCGTATTTTATACATACTGTCTAAAGCATCTTAACTATATTATACATTTACTCCTGAGCCTGAGTTAACTTTTATATTATCTGTCTAAAGCCTCTTAACATTCTTAACTATATTATACATTTACTCTTAAGTAATTAACTTTTATATTTTATATATACTGTTTAAAGCATAAATATGCGTAAATGGGCAATACACCATTATTATATTTATTATTATTAAATAGTAGTGCAAAAATTTTACACCATACAAAAATCATTGAATTTAAAAAATTGTTCACGGAAAGTCAAAAGTACAAAATTTCCTATATGTCATTAAAACTAAATTATATTGTTACTTCCATGTGGTACAAACTTTAGCCAAGAATAAAAAATAATCACAAAATGATCTGAACAAATCCTGCTAGTGTCAGGGTTGAATTTATCCTGTCTACTACAGCGGCTAATCCATTCCTTTCTTACACTTTGGGACACCATATCATTTGGTTTGGGAAGCACATGTAAAATAATTTTTCTTTCACCACTTTGATTAATAGAATAAGTGTTGTATAGCGAAAACCAGCACAGCTTGATCCTGATCTTGACATAATGGTATCTGAAACACATATGAATCGTTTATTTGAGAAAGGGACTAACTAACATTTTGTGCAATTTTGATTTTTACTACTTTTCGTTTACTTTTTGAATTTGAATTTTGAATCGATTCATTAATCAGCATTTTCAATAATTTTCTTTAAATGATACTCATTACAGCAACAAAATCTACCAATATCACAATATAAGCAATGCCATAATTATATGATAATCAATGCCTTTCATGTGATAACCTCTCAAGATTTCTTTTCCAGAAACTTCCAAGCTGCTTGGTCCCTGACTGGCGATATCTTCATGGTAAATGTAGACGAATGTTTTGTCGGTGTTACAGTAGAGTATATCAAAAATATTAACTGTTAGCTGTGTTAAATAAAACAAGTGCTGAACTGGAACTACTGGTAAGTGTACATTCTGCATGTAGGTAATCGAATTGTATTACGGCCAAGTCATCACGATTCTTGCACTATGCTTATTATAAGCATAACCAATACAGAAAGCAAATCTTCTTTAAGGTTAGTTTGGGTTAGTGAGTCTTTATATAATTCCATGATAATTTCTCTTGTTTTGATTTATTTATTTAGTTACACTGCTTAACAGGTTCGGACCCAATTACAAAGCAATCAAAGATAATCAAAGTACCTAATTAAGCTTAAAACTATGAAATACATACAATAATCTACAGTAAAGTATCCAAAAATCACAAGTAGAACATCATGAACTATAAAATATTTTACAATAAAAAAGAATAAAACAAATCAAATCAATAATAGGCAGGTATTAGCAGTAGGTAGGTCAGGATAAGGAGAGTCATGATACACGGTCAGGATCATGTTCTTTGAAGAGAGTCCGTATCACAGTGATAGAACTATTGAATATATCAAAATTCTTGCCACAAGCATTGTGTTTTGCCCCTTGTATAAATGGGTGAAAATACTTGCTCTAGGTTAAATTCTGACGGGAGCCCATGCGAGGAACAAGAAAGTTAATTTTATTTAGGAGATCAGGGCATTCAATAAGATTATTAAGTAAGTTAAATAGGAATTCTTGGGAAGAGTAGCCTGTTCTAGTTTTAAGGGACTGCATATCAAACATTCGAAGCAAGTTCTCAGGAAAACCCTGAGGATGGGTAGCAACCATGAGTCCTCAGGTAAAGCAACTTTAAGAACCTATGTTGTACCCTTTCCATTTCATCTATGTGTGCATACTGCATCATATGCTGATGACCATACTAATGAGATGTATTCTAGTTTTGATCTTATAAAAGAACAGAATAAAGTTTTAAGAGTATCAATGTCGTGAAACTCATGGCTAAGTCTGGTAATAAACTCGAGAGTTCTGGATGTTTCACTAATTATTGTCAAAGGTTACACCAAGATCCCTAAAATGTTCTGACCTAGGTAAATGTATATTGTTTATGGAATGAAGGTGTTTAATTGGGTTAATTTAAACACTAAGCTTATATGTAGTATATAAATAGATTTCATTTATTGATCTAAAAACTAACTATTTTCACAGTATATTTGCCCACTGACTCTGATATATTTTTTTTGATCATGCTTCATTCCCTATTGCTCGAACAATATGAAAACTTATTTTTGATTTGCTCAAGGGAAAAATACATCATCGAACATTCAATATTCTTACTTTGTAAAACATTTTCATGAGAACTTTAATTAACATTTTGGTCGTCCACAAGGGGACATTTGCTGTAAGTGTGGATATCTATAGATCTTCAAATAAAAAATCCTTCTCTTGGAGATGCATTTAAAAGAGTAGGAACCTCCGAACTAGCTGTACATAAAAGAAGAGCAAAATAGTTTTACTAATGAAATCTAAGGATGAGTGCAAAATCGTGATGAATTGGCAATAATACAATTCGGCTACATGCAAAATGTAAACTTACAAGAATTTGCAGATCAGGACTTGTTTTGTTTAACACAGCTAACAGTTAATATTTTTGGTATGCACAACTGTAAGACTGCAAATCATTCTATATTTAGCATGATGGTATCGCAAGTAAGCGACCAAGCATCTAGGAGGCTTCTGGAAAAGGAATCTTAAGAGGTTATCATATAAAATTAAGGCATTGATTATATTAATTTCTCGAAAGGCACTAAATATTAGCATAGTATAAACAAACATATTAGTTAGTACCTTTCCAAAATAAACGATTCATATATACCTATTATATTATTTGTAGCTAACTAAAATATCATATCCAAAGAGAAAAGTTGAACATTAAGTAGTTAAAAATTCCTTTTATTCTACAAACAAGTATATTTGTATCTATGTACATGTTTACTGATATTCAAAATAGTAATTTTCTTGTGGCATTCAGAGTTCGACAATCTATTCTCAAATTATGGAAAATAAAATTGAATTAAGAAAGCCTTAGTTCTATAACTTGTGTGTATTTACTAGTAAGTGAACTCATAATGCTAATAACATGAGGGCTTCTGAATGAAAAATCCTTAATATATGATTCGACACTGGCTTTTCCATAGTGTAGTAAGTGTAGCGATTGCTGTATGACATAATATATTTATGATATTCTAACGTGATAAGCAAGATCATAATCTAAGGAACTAAACAATCTATAAATAAAAATTACTTTCCCGTAAACATACCTACTATTTTAAAAATATTGTTTAAAACCTAAATAGCCAAGTGATACACTACTGTGTAATAAAACCCTCAGTTTGACAATTTCTCTATAATATTAAGTAAAATATTATTATTCTTCCCACACTTGCTTACATTTAAACATAATTTAAAGTTCTTCCTACCTTATTTAATAAAAAGTCAATGAAAACTACACTGGAAAATATTCATACAAAACAGGCACTCTGGTCCCTGCTTTAATCCTCAATTTATGGGATTTTCTTTAGGATCAAAGGAAAATATAATACACTTCAGGTTTCTCAATGTTCAGAGCACTAAAACACAACTGCCAATAGTTCTAAGATATTTGAAAATATGAGTAAAGAACTAAAAACAGAACCAAAACATGGAAATTGCAATGCAAGCAATGGTAAAAATGATAGCCATTCGCGCGCAGCTACGTCACAAAACCGCCAATGATGGTGAGGGAGCCGCGGGGCACGGGGCAAAAAAAAGTGAACATGTGTTTAAATGGGAAGGCACCATCCTTTCATATTAGTTTATCATTCTTGGGTCTAGCCGCTGACCGCTGACGGACTCCCTTCCCTTGTCAAAGGATTAGACTCTAGCGCTAGCGGCGGACTACCGACCACCCAAAATCCGTAACTTGTGTTTAACGATTTTGCCGACGACCAACCAACCCATCGATATCCGTGTGACCCTTGCTTATTTACGTTTCCATGTCTTCGTGATGCACCCGGCTGCATGTAAGTCCGCAGATGGTCTAGAGGTCTGCATGGTTAGTCTTCACTTCGGCGACTCGGGTTCAAACCTCGTCGTTTTTTTTAAATGTTTTATTTCTAAACAGTTTTTTCTTGATTTTGGGTATGTCTTCGGTTAGCACTTTGTTAGTTTTCTTTTCCTGAGCTCCCGTAGCGAGCGAAGCGAGCGGAGGGCCATGCGAAAAGTGAAATATTACTTATTCTCATACGTGCCCGTACTTTGGATGCATTTTTTACGATATATTTTGCTTATCCCCGCAGTAGACCAGCACCAGTCCAAGGAAACAGCGAAAATCCAACACAGTTGGAAATCGCCACTGTTTACACATGGCTTTTTGTTTCCGGTTTTACACCTGACACGTTGCCCAAGATATCACCAACTATTTGAAAAGTAATGACAAAGTCAATAACGTATGTGAGAAAATAAAAACGAGAAAAGACAAACTATTTAGCTCCTTCAAACTTGGGGTAATAAAAGACGACAAGGATGCCGTCCTTAGTGCAGCCTTCTGGCCTAAGGGTGTTATTATAAACGTTTTTTTTTTAAACTTGAAGAGAGTAATATTCCAAAGGAAATAAAGACCGAGGAAAGCATAACTTAATGCTTTAGTATCTTACATTGTAACATAAGATCACTGAAAAACAAAATACACCAATTGGATGCATTCCTGGAGGACAAATCATTTAGTATGGTAGCTCTGACAGAACATTGGCTAACAAGAGAATAACTAGAAACTCTTAGCATCTCTGGCTATGACCTAGTCAGTTATACAGCGAGAACTGAATACAGGGGTGGAGGTACACTTATCCTATTAAATAGAAAGCTAAAAATAGAGACTGTTAACATTGTATCAATTAACATTGAAAAATGTATAGAATTATCATGCATTTTAATTAAACCATATAACTTTTATGTAATAATAGTTTATAGGACTCCGGCAGGGTGCTTTGGCACTTTTATGGATGCACTTGAACAGATCCGGTGTGGCAGGAATGTTGTACTGGCAGGGGATTTTAATGTGCAATTAGGAAATAATCAAACGGAGGCATGCTCCTTATGTGATCTAGTACAAAGCTACGGCCTCTGGAAAACCATTCATGAACCAACACGGGGAGATGCCTGCCTGGATAACATTTTTGTTAACCTCGGGTCTGATTTTGTAAAATCTAATATTGTAGAGATGGATATTTCTAATCATAACGGGCAGACGGTACTCTTCAATATAAGCCTTGTAAGTAATAATCAAATCTCACAAAAAAACATTTTTAGACCACTAACTCAGAAGGGGCTATTCAATTTTTTTACACTTTTTGAATCGGCACAGTGGGACTTCATTGATGGAGATAATAATAATTCAGTAGATCGGAAATTCTCCACTATTATAGATCTTTTGCGGGGCGCTTACTTGCAGTCCTTTCCGGAGAGAAATTACAAGGTCAGATCTGACGGACCGCATAGAGTTCGGTGGTTCAACGATACTCTGTGGCACATGAGAGAAACAGTTTCTTTTCTTGGGCAGGTAAGTAGACAATATAACACACCTGGAAACAGGGAAGAGTACAAACTGAGTAAGCAAAGATATGTCCAAGCAATTAAAGATCACAAGCAAGCAGCAAACGATAACATGATTCGAACGGCAAAGAATCCATCAAAAAGCATGTGGGGTCTTATTAATAACCAGAGGGGTAAGAACAAACAGTGTAGGGACATAGGTATAGATCCAAACGTTTTTAACGAATACTTTAGCAATATTGTGCATGATTTAGTAAGTAAAATCGAGAACAGCGGTATTAGTCTACTTGATTACCTAGATAACTTAAATATAAACTTAAACCACAGCTTTACTTTTGGGGAAGTAACATTCAATGAAGTCAGGGATATCATTGACAACTTAAAAAATAAAAACAGCACTGACACCTATGGTCTCTCAGTGAAACTCGTAAAACAAATAAAAAATCTAATAATAATTCCACTCACAAAAATGATCAACCAATGTTTTAAAGAGAATGTTTTTCCCGAGGTTCTAAAGAAAGCTATAGTGGTGCCTATCTTTAAAAAGGGGGACGAGGAGGACGTATCCAACTATCGGCCGATCTCATTACTACCAATAGTGTCAAAAATTATAGAGAAATGCATGGCTAAAAAAATTAACACCTTTTTTCAAAATAACAATCTATTCTCTAATAGTCAGTTTGGTTTTAGGGAGGGAAGGAGCGCTGTTCTGGGCATTCTCGACTTACTCTCCACAGCGATGGACTCGTACGAAGATTTGGAATATGACCTCGTTCAGTTCTATGACCTTAGCAAGGCCTTCGATTGCGTCTCCCATGATATTTTGCTGAATAAGCTAAAATATTACAATTTCACAAATGGAAGTATTAAATTCCTAGAATCATATCTACAGGATCGGAAGCAGGCTGTGAGGGTGGGCGACGGGTCATCGGTTGAGAGTGTTGTGAGTATTGGTGTTCCTCAGGGGTCGGTCCTGGGACCTATCCTCTTCTTAATTTACATCAATGATTTACCTCTGAGTGAGGCGCATGCAAGATATACTCTCTTTGCGGATGACACGACGCTTGCCGTTCGTGGCAAAGATTTTGAAGCCGTCCAGGGGGAGGCGTTGGAGGCGCATGAGAGGGCTGAGCTATGGTTCCGTTCTAACAAGCTTGATAAGACTCAAAGGTTAATTTTTACTTTACGGGATTTACAGGGTGTTGACCATGGGGAGTCTGTCAAGTTCTTGGGGGCTTACCTTGATCCCACTTTAAGATGGGATGTCCAAGTGGAGAGTGTGTCGAGAAGGCTGGGAAGTTGCCTCTTTCTGCTGAAGAATCTGAGGAGCATTGTCTCAATGGAGACATTACTGTCTGCCTATTATGCTCTATTCCACTCTGTTATGACATATGGGATAATGGTGTGGGGTGGGGCGTCGTATAATGGTATGGGGTGGGGCGTCGTTGGCGGGCAGAATGTTTGCGCTTCAGAGAAAGGCAGTCAGGGTCATTGCTGGTTTAGGCTTTCGGGAGGACTGCAGGGGAGCATTTAGAGACCTTAGAATGCTAATTTTTCCGAGCGTATTTATCCTGGAAAGTATTATTTATGTAAAGAAAAATGAAAGTAATTTTGTATACACGATTATTCAACACGTGGAAGAGATAACCTTGTAACTGCATACTGCAGGCTGAAGAAGTGCCAGTGCAGGCCTGGGCACCTTGGCATAAAATTTTATAACAAGTTACCTCCTAATGTGCGAAGCTTTTCGTTAACTAAACTGAAGTCTTTCATAAAAGAGATTTTGATTAGAAATGTATTTTATAGTAGTGATGAGTTTCTGTGCTGTAATCAAATATTTTAAAATGGTGCCCATTAAGGGTTTAATTATTTATTTTAATTTAAATTTTAAGGTGTTTCCATAAATGTTTTTTTTTTTTGTTGTGACTATTTTTAATATGTTCAACCAAATATTGTGCTGTAATCAAATATTTTAAAATGGTGCCCATTAAGGGCTTACTTACTTATTTTAATTTAAATTTTAAGGTGTTTCCGTAAATGTTTTTTTTTGTGGTCACTATTTTTAATATGTTCAACCGACTACTCTAATTTTTTGATATTTTGATAAGCCTTATTGACAGTTATATTATAGTTATATTATTGTGGTAAATTATTGACGTGATAAACAAGAAATTGTATTGACATGAATAAACTATTTTGATTTGATTTATCTAACTAAAAACCAGGATATATTTAACAAAAACCGCATTATAGTGGATATGCAGCAGCTTGCATGTGTCTCCGCGAATACATTCCACTGCATTCAATAGTCAACGTAAGGAAGCATGGGTCAGACGGATAACGATGGGTTGATGGGCGGTGGTCCGCCGCTAGCGCTAGAGTCTAGTCGCTGACGGTATCTAACTATTCATATAGTATTTTTATGGCTTTGCATGGCCCTCCGCTCACCCATAATCTTAGATTAGCTTTCCTTGTCTAAGGTATAAACAGTGCTTTTACGTCCGCGTCCGATACTCGATACGAATGATACGATATTTATGATCGGTACTTTGGTTCACAAAACATTGCAAGTATCGATACATTTGTGTTGTATCGATACTTTACGTTTCGCGCGTATAGCGCCTTTATACGAGACACTGCTGTATCAAAAACTACAGTGCCTTCATACGAGACAAAAATCTTTTTGGGTCGTACGCATTGATTTGTATAGGAGTGGATAAGCATAAGCAGTAAATAGACCAAACATGTCAAATTTACGACCGCGAAATGTCAACAAAACGATTCCTATTTTGCCTTGCGCATTTGAGAATTAGTGGGCGTTATCTGTTGCAGTGTGAAGGTCATTAGGCAGGACCGGATTCCAAAATTTGAACTCGTACTCTTGTGATTATGAACGAAAGTAATTATTTCACCAAATATTCGGTAGAGTAGTCTTGCCGATTGTGAAATGGACCAGTTAGTATAGTGAAACAATCAATAAGGTATAAATAAGTAACACTTTTAATAATTATACTTACTTGAAATAGGAAATCCCGGGTATTTACAATACAATACAATATGTCTTTATTTCCAATTTACACAATTTATATAACTTAAACGTTCAAAAGACGGCGAGATCTAGCAGTGCTACTCTTATCTAACCGCCTTGTTAAAGAGAATCCATGAGTTAAATAATTTCCAAAAATATAATAAATAAACTATTAGCTAAGATATAGTTAAGCATGAGTGGCTATAAAAATTAATTTAATAAGAATATAGGTTTACAAAATGTAGGAAAAGAATACAAAATACATTTTTTTTTGATAAGACAAATTTCCTCGCATTGTATGCAAATTTGAGGCTGTCATTTTGCAGTTTTTGCATGCTATGGCGGTCCTCTAATCTTAAGGCAGGCCAATAGAGAGTGTCACAGTAGGCTAAGTTGGAAAGAATTAGGCTATCACACAGTCGTAATTTGATATCTGTAGTTAGGTACTCTTTGTGCATATAGAGGTTTTTTAGTTTGTAAAATGACTTTTGCAAGAAATTAGAAACATGACTTTTAAACCTTAGCGAGGAATCAAAAAGGACGCCCAGATTCCTGCAAGAATTGATGGGGGTTAAGATATTGTCCTTGATTTTTATTTCAAAATTTATGTCGGCAAACTTCTTCAAATTAGCGGCTGAACCAAAGTGAATAAGCTGAGATTTTGCAGATCTCGATTAATTATGCTTTGAGCATCCTTAAACATCTGCGGCTTCCACGGGTAGTATATCTGAAAATAGTCAGCATATTGATGTGACTTGCATAAACTTACAAATTTAGAAAAGTCAGATGTGTACATGGAGAAAAGAAGAGGCCCCAGTATGCTGCCCTGAGAGACGCCCCTGTTCAGTGGAAGCCACTCAGATACCTCCGAGCCATGCCTAACATGTTACCTTCTTCCCCCAAGATAGTTTCGGAAAAATGTTGTCGGGATCCCGCCCAACCCGAAATACTTTAACTTGGTTAACATTACCTGATCATCAAGTGTGTCAAATGCCTTACTGTAATTCAATAGCACCAGAGAGGCAATCTTACCCTCGTCACAACTAGTGTAGATGTCATTTGAAACATGAAGCAGAGCTGTGGTAGTACTGTGATTTGCGCGAAAGCCAGACTGTGTAGGAGGCAAAATGTTTGACTTAGTGCAAAAGTCAAATAACTGGTAGTGAATTACCCTCTCTAGTACCTTTGAGATAGTAGGAAGAATACTGATAGGTCGAAATTCGGCCACTGAGCAGGGGTTATTATTTTTTGGGACAGGAACCACGCTGGCACTCCTCCACAATGTGGGGAACTCGCCTGTAAAAAGACAGCGGTTTATGATGAAAGTTAAATGATCACTAAGGTAAGGAATAACATGTAGCAGCATTCTGATACTAATACCGTCTGTGCCCACTGCATTAGTTTTAATTTTTTTAAGGATGATTGACTCTACCTCCTTGGTAGAGATTAGAGAAAAATTGAATTTAGACTTTACATGCGGATGCAAACCGCTGTAGATTTCCTTAATAAACTGTTCGTTATGGGAGGCAATTTAAGGCACTGAATTAATAAAGTGGGAGTTAAACGAGTCAGCGTCCCCCAGGCGAGTAGGGGGAGATTGAGCCTGCGCCCCCAGACTGAGCCATCTTAGTGTTTTCCAAAATGATTTAGGATTTGATTTGAATGTGTGTTCCAAATAAGCCTTTTTTTCGTTGCGCAACGCCATTGTGATGTGTGAAGATTTATACTTAGATTCTGCTTGCCTTATACGGCGCGTGGATATCCAAAACATAATTTAAGTTATTGTTGAAAAAAACGACCATATCGTCTACCTGATCCATAGAGTAAATCGAGTCCCATTCAACCGACAAGAGATCCCGCAAAAACAAGTTTTGATCAAAATCAGAAAAATCCCTGTATGTACGAAAAATTATAGGACGTTTTGGTTTTTCAACTTTTAATTCCGAGTAAATTAACTGATGGTCTGAAATGTCTCCCATGCCCACTACCCCCGAGTTGAGGGACAAATTCGGAGTTGAGGTAACCAGGATGTCTATGAGAGTGCTTGTGAGGTGCGTCACTCTCGTAAACTCTTTAATATGTTGTGTCAGGCCATATTTTTCCAACAAGCTATTTACCAGCCTGGGTCCATCACTATCCCCCCCCGCCAGGTTCACATTGAAGTTACCCCCAAAAATAACATAGTCGTAGGTCGGTATAAACTCAGTTAATACATTTTCTAGTGTATGTGGCGATGACTCGAGCGATTGTATTCGCGCTATGTCTTCGTGATGCAATCAATTTGCAGTATAAGCCTTGGTGGTCTAGAGGTTTAGATCGTTGGGTGTCGATATTGTGTCTATCGGCGGCGGCCGTCGACTCGGGTTCGAACCCCGTTGCTTTTTTTTATTTTTTTTACGGTTAAGTTTCTAAACAGTTTTTTTCCTGATTTTGGGTATGTCTTGGGTTAGTTTTGGTTAGCAAACAGTTTTTTCTTGATTTTGGGTATGTCTTGGGTTACGTTTGGGTTAGCCCCTGATTAGTTTCCTTTTCTTGAGCCCCCGTAGCGAGCGGTAGCGAGCGGAGGGCCGTACGAAAAGTGAAATATTACTTATTGTAACACGTGCCCGTACTTTGTATGCACTTATTACGAAATATACAGCAGCTTGCATGTGTTTCCTCGAATGCATAACACAATCGTATCGGGAACGATTCTAGACCGGCGCGACCTAGCGACTAGTCGTATTTATACGCCGGCCAGCTCCCTTAATAAGCCCCGCCCACGCTTCCGAACGCCATGGATTGGCCAGGCATTGGATTGGCAATACCTTATGGGTATTGCGTTTCTGTGCTCCTGATACTGTTGAAAAAGTTAGATGTTAAAATGAGCTTAAAGAGATAGTTTTCGAGTACTTTCGAAAGTAGCCTTTCGAACTATGATTCCCAAAGGTTCCTGTCTTATGGAGGCATGAGCTGTTTATAATATAATGAGATTTCACGGTATATTGTTCCATGGAAGACTGGATTTTCGGGATCATAGCGTTCATTTGCTATATTGGCAGTGAGCGGGGAACCCGCGATCTGCCTTTCAAAAAACCTACATGCGAGGGCGTCGATGTACTCTTCGATGTATTCCATCTTCGCCCACGCATGCAGGTCTTCTACTCTGATGAGGTCCCGTAGGGTTAAAGAAAATGCAGCTCTGAGATAGTTGTTTTGCATAACCTGTAATTTCTTTTTATGAGTCCTGGCTACGGAACACCAGACTGGTGAGCCGTAGAGGAGAGCTGGCCGGATGATGGCGCGGTATAGGATTAGTTTATTACCAGGACTCAGGAATGACCTGGCTGTCACAAGTGATGTTAATTCCCTTTTTACCATTGCATTTTTTGATGATATTGCTTGTATATGCCGGCTAAAATTAAGTTTGTTGTCTAGGGTGATGCCTAGATACTTCACCTTCGGTTGTGGGAGTATAGGAGTGTTTCCTAACATGAGAAGGTTGACGTTAATGTCTTTTCTCTTTCGAGTGATGATAATTAGCTCGGTTTTAGAGCGATTGAGCGTTATCTTCCACCTCTCATAGTATGGAACAAGAATATCCATGTGTTTGGGATTAAGGGAATAAATTGCTGTATCGTCAGCTTTGTGGGTATTTGGACATGACGGGATATCTGCTATATAAAGATTGAAGAATAGCGGCGATAATACAGTTCCTTGAGGCACCCCCGCGAGTAGGTTCCTACTGGCTGAGAGTTTATTGCCTATTTTAGTCGTGAAGGCTCGCCCGGCAAGGTATGCCGCGATGAGTGCTGTCAAGTACAGGGGCATGTTGTGGATTGCCAACAACTTGTACAGCAACCCATCGTGCCACACCCTGTCGAAAGCCTTCTCGATGTCAAGTAGTAAGAGAGCGGTTGACTGTTTGTTCCTGAAGCCTTTGTAGACGTCCGTCGTTATTTTCGCGGCCAGCATGACGGTGCCATGCTGTCCGCGAAAGCCGAATTGCTCCTGTGGGAGGATCTTAAGCTTCTCTACTTCGTTGTTTACCCTCGGCAAGATTAGCCTTTCAGCCACCTTCCCGAGGGTATTCAGAAGCGAGATAGGCCTATAAGATGCAGGTAATGCCGGGTCTTTCCCCGGTTTCGGGAAGTGTATTATGCACGCTATTTTCCAGGATGCAGGGAAATGTTGTAGCCGAATAACCGCATTAACTATGTGCATGTACTGGATGATGGTTTTTTGCGGTAGATTTTTCAGGACTGAATTCGAAATACCATCCGGGCCGGGAGCTTTATTTCTCGGAAGACGGCTAAGGGCTTTGCGGATTTCCGCTGAAGTGATTCTCAGTCTATCAAGTACTGCCGGGGGAATAGGGTATATTTACATTGCCGGAATGTGTTTACAGTACGCGTAAAGAGCTCCTGTTCTGGCAGGGTGTCAGGCGCCGCGCTATAGACGCTGCCCAGGTAATCCGCGAAAGCATCAGCTTTTCCGGCGTCGTCGCCGAATTCTGGGCCTAGATGCCTTATCACAGGCATTTGTGCTGTGCCTCCGCGGACTCGCCTGGCCAGCTTCCATATGGAACCGTCGTCCCTGCTGATTGTATTGATATAAGCCAACCACATTTGGTTTCTATGTTCACGTATTTTCACCCTAATTTCCTCCGACAGCGCATTGATGCGAGCGGATCCCATTTGTGTCTGGTTTCTTTGCCATCTCCGTCGAAAGCGATTTCTAAAGGTTATAAGATTCAGGATGTGTTCAGGGAGGGATTCGGTGCTAGGGTGCACGGCAACCCATATATATGCGGCAACCCTCGTGCACAGAGCATCACGGATGCGCAGGATATTTGACGTGAGAGTTTCCACCTCGTTTTCTAGCCCCTGGACTGTTGTCAGCTGCTCGGGGATCACAGCAGTGTTGCCAATTAGCGTGTAATTACACGCTTTGTGTGTGTTTTGATCGCTTTGCGTGCATTTTTCGAACACTCTCAAAAAGCGTGTATTTTGTGTGTAATTTCACAAAAAGCCTATAATTTGCGTGTAATTTTGTAATTTGAAAAACACTTTTGTTTTTTATGGCTTTCCAAGCCAAAGCCACGGCCACTTCTTTACCGAAATACTATGGTAATAAAAAATAAATAGGACTAGACGTGCTTTCCTATTCTGATTTACAAATTCAACGACATCTGTCGGGCTATGACCTACTATACGGCACGTCAGTTTGCAGTTTTGTCATTTCCATCAAGGCTTTGCATTTAATTTTCTATTAAGTAAGTGTCGTGACTGTCGTGTTAGCACTGTCACCACCTAAACTTGATGGGCATGGGACTCCCCATGCAATTTTGGTACTTACTACTTTGTTCACTGTGTGCATAGTATTATTTGTTGTTTGTTCGTTTTTGGTTTTACTTATTCCTTTCGTTGTGCTATGCATTGTGCGGCTTATATTAGTGTTATTTGTTATTTTATTTTTGTGTTTAATATCAAGAATTTGAGAACTAGATCCTTGTAACAATTTTTGGTAACCTAAACATGAGATAACGAAAAAAGTAATAGATTCTTTTTCCTTTGGAAATAGCTTAATAGAAAGTACACGATTGTAATAGATCTATTACTATTATTGTAATAGGGGTGGCAACACTAGTCACCACGACTGTTACGTGGCAGTTGTGACAGCACAAAACTTTAAACCTGAGCTTTATCCACAATATCGAAACAGAATTTTTGCACTCGACGCGCGTTTCGCTAACCATGTTAGCATCATCAGGAGATGATAAGATTAAGTCTTAATCCTCTCCTGATGATGCTAACATGGTTAGCGAAACGCGGGTCGAGTGCAAAAATTCTGTTTCGGTATTGTCGATAAAGCTCAGGTTTAGTGCATGTTGCCGAAGGTTCCAAACCCCAACATAGCACAAAACTTCCCTTGTCAAAGCAAAATACAAACCCAAGTGTGACAGCTGACAGCGTGACGCCACAAGTCATCCTCTCACCTCTGTAGTGTCATTTCCCTATATAAACAAAGGTAGTGTCTTGTGTCACATTTTTATTTTTTGGTTGAGCCGGGCGCAGATACTTTATTCTTAATCATCCACCCGCCTGACAAGCCCTGGACTTTCGCGCGCATCACAAACACATTTCTGGCAAACATGTCTTTAGGGTCGAGGAAATTGCTGTCAGCGCGTCGGGTGGTTAGGTTTTGTGCTTGTGAAGAGATGGCCCGCGTTCGCTTTGTTAAATATTTTTTATGATTATGTTTGTTCCTTATTTTAAATTTGGGTTAAATCTATTTGGTTGCGCCCCGGAGCGAGCGAGGCGAGATGAGGGCATTGCATGAAGTGAAAAAATTTCGCGCGCAAGCCCAGGTCTCGTCAGCCGGAAGGACTTGTGTAGATGGTTAAGAGTAAAATGTGTGCGAATCGTGCCTGTTGGTTGATCCGCTCGCTCCGGGGGCGCAAGCAAACAAAACTAACCTAAACTAACCAAAGGCAATGCCCAAAATCAAGAAAAAACAACTTTGAAAAATATATGAAAAGCATGTACGCATGCGCGAAGGCTCAAAACTGCAGTAGGTAGACGGGAATGACTTAAATTAGGTAGTGTGTAAAAAGTGTGTATTTATGAAACTAAAAGCGTGTAAAAGCGTGCAATTCGAACAGACCATCGTGTAATTTCACAAATTCAGATCGGCAACACTGGATCACAGTCAACTCATTAAGCTGTGCCCTGAACACCCTCCAATCAATATTCCTCATAACAAATCTTAATATTTATCTATGAAAAAAGTAAACAATGGTATTAGCATCGGCTTTTGAGATGAGAATTATTGCTTTATTTTATTTTTCAGGAACTAGGGCAGCGCAAGAATAGTAATTTATTATAAAGATTATATTTGGCTTTGATTAATAAGGTCGGTAATAATAAATATCGTAAACTCAAACAACCACAAAATCTTTTGTGAATTCAAGCATGACAACTAGGTAAAACCACAGTGCAATGAATTTCTGAATTTCATCTTTCATGCTTAACTATTTTAAAAATGGTAAAATTAAAACTTTTTGTAGGAGGAGCAAGCCCTAACCTAAGGAAGGACGTTTAGTGTCCTTCAGAAGAAAGAAATTGATTTTTTTTGGCTTTATACTTCGCTTGGGTAAAAACTAACTTATATTTTCTCCAGTGGATGAATCAAAGAGTTATGATATTATGTCTGGCAATTTGACAAATAACAATGGTAAGCCAATACCACAGTTAGTTCACCTGGAAAGGCTGCAAAATGCAGTTAAAGAAGAGGATTATTCTCAGCTTGATCAACTTAATTCAGTTTGGATTAAAGAAGAAAATTATCGGTATCTTATTGAGTAAGTATTTAATTGTTTTCCATAAAGGCTAAGTTATTTGGTCATAGCAACTCTTCAATTATTCATTGTCAGCAGGTTCTTCACGTTACATAAACAATTATAGTTTGATTTATGTATCCTTTTTAAAATAAGGAAAAGCACTTTTGGTGTGTGTTTACTTTTATAAGAATTGTATTTTTTAGTCTTAGCGAAACTGAGCTAAGTCTATATTTTCACACTTCGTTTATCACAGTTTAATCACACTTTTCTTGGTTGTTATTAGATTATTTAGTTAATTAATCAAATATCACAGTTAGTTAATTATCACATTTAAACAATTATCACAATTCAGAGATAATGCACCAAGGTAGAGTTAATTGACTGGAGGTTCTTGTCCAGTCTGTTTTTAAAGATGTTTTTGTTAGGTGCACTGATGGTATCATCACTCAAGCCATTCCAGGTGTAGACAATGCGATTTGTTAAAAAGTTTTTCTTATCATGCCCGAACATCTCTCTTTGTTTAATTACATTGAATTAGATGTTCGTTGTTGTTGAATGTAAATATATTGAGATTTAAATCAGGGGAGTAGTTGTTGTTTAAGATCTTAAAAGTTTCAATTAAATCCCCTCGATCCCTTCTTTCTTTAAGTGAGCTAAGCCCAAACAATGCAAGTCGTTCGTTATAAGATGTATCTCTTAGTATGTAAGGAATCTTGGTGAACCTACGCTGCACTTTCTCCAGGATTTGAATGTCTTTCAGGTAATAAGGATTCCATACTGAGTCTGCATATTCTAGTTTGGGTCGTACTGTTGTACATAGGTTGTATATATCTTCTTCATCAGTTCTATGGATTTATTTGAAAAGGCTGTCTGTAGTTGATTTTCTTCAGTATTTGTGATATGTGTATCTCCCATTTAAGATCACGACTTATAATGACACCAAGATCTCTCTGCTCTTCCACAATCTTAATTTCATCGTTACCCAACCAATATGTGTCATATGCGAGCTTTTTTTCGTTTTCGTGTTATTAGCTTGATCCTGTTACAATTGCTTTATTTTATTTTATATATTGTATCTTGTTTTTGTTATTATTATTGATGTATCTATATGTATAATATGAGTAAATGAGTAACATTCAGCATGAATATTATTTACAATACTTATTAGAATGTATTTCGTAGCGAATCCACATCAGAAGTAAAATTTCCATTCAATTCTTCGATCAAATATGAAAGCACAACTTTTGAAAGTGTAAAGGAGGATTTAGATCACAGGTAAAAACAATAATTATGGGGTTTTATTATTATTTACCGTTAAATAATAACCTGTCTGAAACATTTTTAAGTAGGATAATATTTCTAGGGGATCTTCATATGAAGCTGACTGTGGTTTGGATGAGGATAAAGAAATTAAAACCGACCCGGATTTGTAAGTAACTATGATTTTAATAATTCTTATAATTCCGTCAATAATTAACGTCAATTGAAAACTACCCGTAAAGTCAAATTGTTTATAAAATAAATTAATCTAAATTTGGTGTATAACCCTATTGTTCTCATTGTGATAAAAATTAAGTATGGTCAATTGTGTTGAAGGCTTTCCTTGGTATAAAAGTAAAGTGTACTTTATTATTTATTAATTATTAAAACAAAATAATATTGGATCAATAGTTTTTATGGTTTCATATGGCGAACCTTCTGTGTGCATTGGCTCAATAAGAAAAAAATGTTGCTTTCATATTGGTTCATTTAACAATCTGCGTGTTTAAAACAACATATTATAGGCAGTTGCTCTAGCCATCTGTGTATTCCATACAACAAATACATATCTGCATATGTTCTATATTGTTGTGGAGGATTCATGTTTTACCTTACAAATATTTGGTTTTCTCTCCAATTAGAGCCGCTTGCTCTGGCTCCAGAGCCACAAGTGCTAGTTAAGTGACCCTAACGAACCTGAAAAAAATCAACGGAAACAGGGAAAATACTCAACGTTTCGAGGAACAAATCTGCCCCCGTTGTCAAGAACGAACAAATCTAAAAATTAAAATGGTTAGTAAATACAATAAAACAGTAAAAAGCTCTTGCAGATTGTCAAGCTTTGAACTGACTTTGACAAGATGATAATTATATGTCATATCATTTAATTACTGGTATTTAGTGTGACATTGAGGTGATATTTGGTAAATTAATAATTTTATATGTCTATAATTTGGTGTTATTCGCTTATGAAGAATTAAACGATTTATTGTTGAAAGGTTTACTTAATTTTTAAGTGCCCCTTATCAACTTCAGTTTTTAGCAAAGGTAACCAGGTGCTATTAAAACTAACAGAAGTTGAAGCAACACATTCATCTTTATTTAATAAAATTAAAGCTCTTTCTTTAATTTTTACGTTTTTTAGTTGAAGGTTCCTTTGCTAAAATACTTGAAGCGTTCCATTGTATTCTGTGATTGTTATCAATTGCATGTTGATAAATATGTGATTTGTGGAATTGTGTATTTTTAATATAAGTTTGGTGTTCTTTTACACGTTTTGATAATGGTCTACAGGTTTCACCTATATAAAATGTATTGCATTCACATGGTATTTTATAGATAACATTTTTAGTAGTTTGATTTTCATTGCGTGATTTTGTTTTTGTTAATTTGGATCTAAGGGTGTTTTCTGTTTTGAAAATAGTACGAATGTTAAATTTATTACCTATTCGTTTTATTTTGTCTGATAAACCAGGAATATAAGGAATAAAGAGGTTCGTAATAGGTCTATTTTGATTTTGTCTAATGTTTGGTTGTTCAAGCTCTATAAAGCATTTTTGAATGAAATCAATAGGATAGTTATTATTAATCAAAACATTGCTAAAAATTTATTTTCCTGTGTTGAAATTTTGATTATTACAAATTATTTTCATTCGATCATATAGACTTTTTACTACCCCCTTTTTAACCATTATAGGGTGATTTGATTTAAAATTTGAATATCTTTTTGTATGTGTAGGTTTTCAGTGATTTTTGTTTCGAAACTATTCAAGTCTTTTTTATAAGAATGACAAGAAATGAAAGTTGTTCATTAATTTCTTTTTCTATCAATTGGATTGTAGGTTCTTTCGTGTTAATTTGATTTAGAAAATCGTTAAGAAAATGTTTCTTATATTGATAAATTGAAAACATATCTATATAACGCCACCAATTTTTAGGGATTTAGGAAATAAACACAAAACACTATTGCATTTTGAAAATAGTTTAACATTTTTACACAAATGCAAAAACAACTTGATTCCTAAAGGTTTAAGACTTAAAGCACCATACTACAACCAAAAAACCATACAAATGTTAGAAAGGGCAAGTAATGCGCTATTACGAGAAAGATTACATTTTCATAGATTTAATAAATATAAAATTGAAAAAGAAATTAATAATTTAAAATTAAATATACAAAATCAAATTTTACCTATTGATTTCAATTACATTTGCAACTGTGTTCACAACAGTTACTTAATAAATTTTGATAAACAAAAACCTATTCATATAAATAAATTTAATAACCTTATTCAAGAAAAATTAAACAAAGAAATTTCTAATGCCAAAAATAACGACTTTATTGACAAAACTGTATGCAATTTGACTAATAGGGTATTATCTGATGCTGATAAACGTGTTCTTTCTAAAGGTTTAAATTACTCAGTTACCCCTAAAATCGTTCCTAAGTTTGATATAATTTCAGCAATTAAAGAAACAACACAAAACTTACAGGAGAACGTCAAGACGAATTTAGAATTAGAACCAAAATCACACCAGAAAAACCATTTAAAATTAAACAAAACTTAACTTACAGAGAATAAAGAGCATTACAGTCATTGAAAAGAGATAACACTATTAAAATTCTTCCAGCCGATAAAGGCAATTCAACCATAATAATGAATTTCATTACTTACGATGAAAAAGTAATGTCTCTTTTAAATGATGGTAATTACTCAATACTAAATAAAGATCCAACAGAACGTATTGAGAGATAGATATACAATATACTAAAAAAAACACAAAAATCAGTTCAATGATATAGAAAGATTCAAACTGACACCACCTAATAGCAAAACACCTCATTTTTATGGGGTTCCAAAACTACATAAACCAAACATACCTCTACGTCCAATAGTAAACTGTATAAATTCACCAACACACCCCATTGCTAAATATCTACTCAACATTCTTAATCCACTTGCAAACAACAGTAGCTCATATATAAGAAATTCAAAACATTTTTTAGAAAAACTATCACAAATTAATTTAAATCCTAATGACACCCTGGTGAGTTTTGTCTTTTTACAAACGTACCTGTTGATAAAACTTTAAATATTGTAAGAAATAAATTAGAAAATGATACTTACTAACCTTAGTGAACGTACAAAACTTAATATTGACACCATACTCGAATTACTTACTTTTTGTGTAAAAACTACATACTTTCAATACAATACTAACTACTATCAACAAAAAAATGGTATGGCTATGGGTTCACCTCTATCACCTTTATTAAGGGGATTCATCAGTAGTATTTTTTTTGTTCCCGATTTTCTTCGTTAATAAGCCTACTCGCATCGTCCGGTGAAAGACCACCTCACCAGAATTGGGGAGCGCTAAGTGGTTTTCCCAAATCACGTTCCGCTTCCGCGCTGGTGATCCCGGGTTTCACAATAGGAATATATGGACGTGACAACTCCCCGGCCATTCGGATCTCCGGGCGCTGGGTGGCCCTGGGAGCCCTTCATTCCGCATTTTACAGACAGCAAAGATACCGAACCAATTTAGAATAGATTTCTGCAACATAAGAGGCCTAAATACAAACATAAATTCGGTACACCAACATCTACAAGCAAATAGACCACACATATTAGCCCTTACAGAAACACAAGTATGTTCTACAACAACAACAGTGAACTACCTCTATCCTGGTTACGACTTACATACCCGATTTAGATATAAGTTCGGAATATGCCTTTTTGTCCGAAGCGACCTTTCATGTCACCGCGAGGAAACACTCGAACCGAACAACCTTGACGTCATGTGGCTCAAGTTCACCGCCAAGGGATTAACCAAGTTTATATGTTGTCTCTATCGCCCTCCGAGCGATAGAGCCTACCAAAGCTTTTTCTCAACACTAGCTACCACCTTTGACTCAATACAGGTCGATCACCCCAGTTCAGAAATAATCGTTCTGGGAGACTTCAATGCCCACAACACCAACTGGCTCAAACACCACAACAAGACCGACAACGAAGGTAGAGAGGCTGAAGCATTTGCCATCAGCTGCGGGCTTACTCAACTTGTAGACGAACCAACTCGAATCTCAGAGAGGGGCGAGTTCGCCGCCCTCCTGGATCTTTTTCTGACCACCAATCCTGACCAGTACAAGGTTACCGTTGGTCCGCCATTAGGTACCTCCGACCACAAACTTATTACAACGGTTTGTGAATTGCCACTCATACAGAAGGATCCACCATTGCCTCGCAAAATCTGGCATTACAATTCCGCAAACTGGGACGATCTAAGGGAGTTCTACCTAGATTTTCCTTGGCTCGACGTCTGCTTTGGCGCTGACGACCCGTCAGTCTGCTGCGAAAAGATCACGCAAGTAATCTCCTCAGGAATGGAAGCATACATCCCAAATTCCATCAAGTTACCATCAAAAGGAAA
>MU190961.1:0-11079 GCA_016904865.1 Pissodes strobi
GACATTTTCAGCATTATTAATTTAAAATCAAATTAATATATTTTTCCAGAACTGAATGGCCGATGTACCGTAGTGGAGGAGTGCAACAAAATTGGCTACAAGTGTTCTGGAAATTTTACATGCCAGTGTAAATCAGGGTACACACCCAATAAAAAGCGGACGAAATGTATAGGATGTAAGTATATCACATTAATTATTTAATTCGCCACCAATCAATTAGTTATGGTCAGAGTCATAAAACTCAGAAATCTATCCGCGTCGGGATGAGGCTAAAGACAATGTTTCCTGTGCGTTTAGCTGGCTAGTATATTGCGGATTTCTTCTTCTTCAGTATCTGACCATATAGCATCTAGCCCCTGCGGTATAACTATTCGCAATCATGCGCAGTTACGTTTTATGATCAGCTGTTTGATCAGCTGCCATGCGTGAAGTTAACAGTACTCCTTTAAATTCTCGCCCTGCCTGCAACCAGCTGATCATAAAACGCAACTGCACATGATTGCGAATAGTTATACCGCAGGGGCTAGAGGTAAGTTCTGACCATCTTTTGGTGGCTTACCTATAGATCGCCTTATTATCATAAAGTCATGACGCGACGCTGTGGGGCGCAGAAGGCCAGAAAAAAATATACTTCTTAACTTTATCTGTGTATGTTTTGTTCTTAGGTGAGAATGTTCGTATTTATGACAAGTTTACCTATATTGCCGTTAGCTTACATCAATACGTGCGATAACCAGTAATATTAATGATGGCATATATCTTTTTCAGTCACCTGACAATATTAGCTTCACCAAGTTTGTGTTACTTAATTCTAAGATTTGAAATCCATATGGTTGCATCAGTGGTTCTTTAGATTCATTTTAGTGAATTGATTCATTTTAAAGCAATAATTCTACAATTTTAATGTAATTACTGAAATATAGAGGCGTAGATAGAACCTCCGGGACTTCGGGGGGACGCTTCGTTGCGGGGGTCTTTACAATTAGAGGGTCCAAAAACAAAACACCATCTCTGTTGTTGACAACTTTTATTTACATAAAAAAATAGTCTGCCTTGGCCTCTACCAATGACATTCAAATAATATACACTGATAAAAGACGCTGCCGAGCTAAAACAAGATAAAAACGACAGTTAGAAAAACATAAGTTAAAATTACCAAAAATCACGCCTTTTTTGCAAAAACCGAGTTTAGACTTAAATACCAAAAGTTTATTGTTAAGTAATTATTTTATTCTCTTGATGCTGATTTCTGTAATTTTCTCCTTTGGGCATCATTTTTCTTTATGTATCCCTTAAGTTTTTAAAAATGATTTTTTCTCTTTCTGTTTTGTTTGTTACGTAATGCTTTCATATTTTCTTTTATTATTTGAAAATATTTTTTTTTTATTTTTTTTTGTCTCATAATACTATTACTGGTAGGAAGCCCCATTACTGATTTTGCTGGAAAGCCCATAATTTGAAATTACACCTCTGCACGTTAGAGAATAAAGTTCTCTTTAGTTGTAGAGTCAAAGTGCATGTATGACCGCCATTGCATTGAAGGGGCTTACTGCACTGGAAAAGAAGGTAGCGAAACTTGCAAGTGCAGAGAGGAGGACGATTTTTTTCCTAGCGAAGATAACAGATCCTGCATAAGTAAGTATTAAAATAAGCGAAATGGGGTCTAATGAAAACTGATAACTGTATATTTTCTTCTAAGCAGATTGCTTATCATTCTTAGGCTGGACAAATTCATTGAATAATTTACCTTTCCAACGATATAATATTCTAATCAAGTTATGGTTTTAGGGATTTTTTAACTTTTCGGGCTGCCTTGATATTAAAATATTTTGTAAAAAGAGTGCCATGAACATGAAAAATGATTTAGAAATTTCTGTGTAGATTAGATTGGATGACGACGTTGGCGACTTGCAAACTAATCAGGTAGCGCCTCCAAACTGTACTTATTGTATGTTATCTAGGCCTGTCTTTTTAATTAAACTCTCAAGGCAGACACTGGCTCTATCATATACCTGCTACTCAGCGCTTCACAATTTCACCATGCATGTTCAGAGGTCTCCTCCTCCTCCTCCTGACAGAACCTACAGAGACTATCCTTTGTTTAACTTGCAGTGTCCTGTAACTTAACCTACTATGGCTCGTACCACATTGCGATTGTGGCTTAGATGTTTTTATGAACCTTTTAACCTGTGTTCGGAGCCACCAGCTCAGCTGTGGGATTGTCTTCTAATCTAGTACTTGACTGTTGGTCTAAAAGAACTTCTTGCAATTCCACAGAAGGGCTCCGGGCCTCTCATGTTTCGGCTTGAGTCTTCCTTGGCTAGTTTATCCGCTTTTTCGTTTCCTTGGTGGCCTTCATGGCCTGGTACCCAGACTAAGGTTACTCCTTGGCCAGCCCAACGATTACTAGGGCATTTATACAATCTCTCACCAGTCTTGAATTGACTTTATGGGAGCTGATTGCTTTTAATGCCGCTTGCCTGTCCGAATAAATAGTACTCCTTTATTGGCTATGCACGGCACAGCGTTGTATAACTACAATTTCTGTTCTTTCCTAAACTTATAACTACTTTTTCTCCTGGCTTGTCTCCATAGGTGCCGGCTCGTGAGCCTTGACTAGTCATCCAGCCTTTAGTATACCAGACCAGGTTTGCTTCTTCCAATCTTTCCTATCTGTAATCTTGCACAGGAGTCATTTTCTCTGATGGCATGTCACCTCTATTTTCCACCTCATGGGACCTTGGCTGTGCTTGAGCCTGTATTGGGTCGCCTTTATTTCCGCCTGATGTGGATCGGCGGTATATTCATAATTACCTTCGTTGCTGGTGTTGGAGTAGTTCTCGTGGCTACCGTAATGCACATACATGCTAGCCTTTGGAGTTCCTGTAGTTGTCTGATTGTTGTGGTTTGTGTGACCTTTCTTCCCCAGGGAACTGAACCATATGACAGCATGGGTCTTACTATCATTTTTATATAGCCATAGGTTCGTTTTTGGGCTTAGCCTCCAGTTTCTACCACATAGTCTTCTGCACCTACCCCGGGCAGTTTTTGCTTTCAGGATTGCTTTGTTGAGATGTGGCCCCATGTTATTTTTTGGTGACATATGACTCCTAGGTATTTGACTTCTGTAGAAAATGGGATAGTTATACCATTGAGCTTTGGGCATTTAAGTCCTTCAAGTGCTCTTTTCCTCGTGAAGGGAATGATTGTAGTTTTCAACGGATTTCCCGCACCATCCGTCAATTAATAAGTTCAGTGCATTTTGTGTTGATACATAATTAATGTGTTTGTCTCTGAGTACGATTACTAGGTCATCTGCGAATTCGAGACAGTGCTAGGAGATCATCTACTAGGGTAGCCCAGTATAGTGGCAACCGAACGCCTCCCTGCGGACAGCCTTGTCACACTCGTGCTTCTACTGTGTCTCTGCCTAAGGTTGAGCTGATTGTCCTTTTTCTCACGCTAGCCTCAATCCAGTTGCAGAAAGTGGATGGTATTCTCCTTCGCTTTAGTGCGTTAGGAGTGATATCGTTGGAACGTTATTAAACGCACCTTTTATATCTACACAGGAGTCTATTTAAGTCGTCTAGTGCCGTTTCTGTAGACTTTCCTGCCTGGTATGGGCATTGGCGTTCGCTGAGCGGGTATTGTTTTAGTACCGCGTCTCTTATCTATCTAGCAACAGTTTTTTTCCAGCGTTTTTAGTAGAAAAGATGTTAGGCTTATAGGTATATATAATTTTGGCGTGTAGTTAGCAAGTAGACTACTGTAGCCTCCTGTCACATGATTGGAATGTTGCGCCATGCTATACATGCTCTAAAAAAATTTCATAAGTATGTCAGAAGAATTGCCTGGCCCCTTTGGAGCAGTATTGGTTAGATTCCGTCTGTGCCTGGTGATTTGTACGAATTTTCAAATTATATTGAAACGGCCCTGCCCCAAGGCACATTCGTTGTGCCTAAAGGCAAGACTCTTTGGACGTGATCGTAACAATGGTTATATTGTTGACAAACACCATATTTTTAGGGTTTAGTGAATGCTGTCAACTGGTCCGTAGCTCAGTGGTTGGATGCTGAGTCTGCAATACGGCGTCCTGGGTTCGATTCCAGTGGCAAGACGTTTTTTTTTACTTTTAATATTATGTGTAAGAAGTGTTTCTTCATTTTGGGCATGCCTTGGGTTAGTTCTGGTTAGTTTCTGTTCGTTGCGTCTCCGTAGCGAGCGGAGGACCATGCGTGAAGTGTAACATTAGACATTTCTGTCAACAATGTGATACGCGCGCAACTCAGAAGCCCTCTGATGCGGTATGGACAACGTCTTGTGGTTGTTCCAGTAGCGTCTTCCGACAGCGGTCTGATGTCAACTTTTCTGGCAACCTTCCACGACGCGACCCGACATTGACCGAATCGGCAGAATTACTCATGTCTTCGCGGTACAACGGATTGTGTTCAACAGTCTGGTTGCTCGGTGGTTAGATAGTGTGTTTGTGATGCGAAGATTGCTGGTTCGATCCCCGTCAGTGCCAAGCTATGTTTTTAATTTTTGTTTAAGGTTACGTTTGCAAAACGCTTTTCTTTGATTTTGGGTATGTCTTGTGTTAGTTTGGGTAAGTTTTATTTGGTTAGGCCCCGGAGCGAACGGACGGCCATGCGAAATAACTTAATTATTGTCGACATTCGGCCAAGATCACCGAAGGTCACAAGAAAAGTTGGAAACAGACCGCTGTCTGAAGACGCTAGTGGTTGTCCCGAAGGATCTTTTCTTGTCCTGTAGGCTCTTTTCGTGTCCCTTAGGATCTTTTCGCGTCCCGTAGGACTATTATATCCTTTGTTGTGTTCTTTAAGGATCTTACCACTATTAGCCCAACTTGTTATTCAGTTTTTGTTCAGAGATAAGAGATTTTAAGTTTACTTGAACATATTTGGTCACAATCACCTGAAATCTAACCAAAATCGCGTAATTTACGAGAATCTGATCATACTAAAGCACGGGATTTAAAAGTTCGACCCTCCCTTATAATGATGTCGCTATTAGATCGTAAAGAATTTAAGTGAAACCAAAGAATTTACCAATTTGTAAGGAAGTCGTCTCGACTCCCCTGCGAGTTGCGCCCCTATGGTTGAGGTTTTAGGATTGGTTCTTAATTTCATTTGGTTCTTAATTTCATTTGGCTCAGGAAAATTTCGGAGATGCTCAGTTTCTCATATACTTGAGAAACTATACAAGGTGTGTGAGAAACTCGTGTCTAGGTGGATGCCAGAATATGTGGTAAGGCAATTTGAATGAGAACCCAGGCTAAGAATTTTGGCGAGTGCAATCACTTGGAGCTAGCCCTAGTATGGCACCTAATGAGCCCAATGTATTATTTCACTTCACGCATGACCCTCCGCTCGCTTCGCTCGCTACGGGGGCTCAAAGGACAGAAACTAACCCAAACTAACCCAAGGCATGCCCAAAATGGAAAAAAAATATTTTTACAAACATAACCTTAAAAAAATAATGAAAACCGACAGGATTTAAACTTTGATTCGCCGCCGTATCACAGACCTAGCATCTACCCACTGAACCACCAGAGCACTTCCAGACAAGTCATTGCACCGCCAAGACATCGGTAAATTAAAGGCTGCTTAGGTGCCGTGCTAGGTCTAGCTCTAAATAGTGGAATCGGACCAGCCTCTAGCCACAATGAGAGAATTTGGAAATAGGTGGAAATTTGAAGGGAAAACCAGTCTCAAGCTTTTTAGCGAGAGACAACCAGTCTCTACCCAAAAGCAAGTGGATTTGTGAAGACACCGTTCTGCTGCGACAGAAACTATTAAAAGTCCGATCTCACACATTAGAAAAATGTATTCTTCTTCTTATCACGCCCTCTCCTCACGAAGGTTGGCGATCCATATGGCTAACATTGTTCTGGATACAGCAGCTCTAAATATCTCAGTCGAAGTGCACCCGAACCATCTTCTAAGGTCCTTCAACCAGGAGTTCTGACGTCTTCCAACAGATCTTCTTCCATGAATCTTTCCTTCAATTATCAGCCTCAGTAATTCGTATTTTTCGCCTCTCATGATATGGCCCATGTATCTTGTTTTTCTCTCTTTAATGATGGTTAATAACTCTTTTGACTTTTTCATTCGTCTTAATACCTCTTCGTTTGTAACTCGGTGAATCCATGAGATAGGAAGCATGCGACGATATACATACATCTCAAAAGCCTCGATCCTTCTCTCAGTTATCGGATCAAGAGTCCAGCCCTCACAACCGTACAGTAATACTCTGAAGATATAGCACCTGACCATGCGCATTCTGAGCTCCAAGCTCAAATCAAGACTGGTGAAAAACTGCTTCACTCTGGTGAAAATTTTCCTGGCTTGCTCAATTCTAGAACGTATCTCCCGCTTCGGGTAGCACAGCGAGTTGATTATGGTGCCAAGATAGTTGAAGGATGATACCTGTTCGATATTTTTGCCATTGATCAAAAGCGTTTCGGTGATATGTGCCTTGGAGAAAACGATCAATTTGGTCTTGGAAATGTTCACTGTGTTGTGTAATCGGGTCCATCATTTCTTGCAAGTCTGATTTGTTATCGGCTAGGACCACGGTTTCGTCTGCGTATCTTATATTAGTGATGCGGACTCCATTCACTTTAATACCTCCCCTATCTGCCTCTGAAAATGGCTTCCGAGTAAATGTTAAACAGGAGCGGAGACAAAATGCACCCCTGCCGTACTTCCTTCCTTATTGGCACGGCACCTCCGCAGTTTGGTTCCAGTAGAGCTATGCTATGATTGTAATGTCTCTCTTGTCAATCCCGGTTGCTGATAATATATCTAGCATCTTCTGATGCCTGACGCAAACAAATGCTTTACGATAGTCAATGAAACAAACGTATACATCTATGTTCATGTCCCTACATCTCTGTGTTAGCACGTTCAGGGAAAAGAGAGCTTCTCGAGTGCCGAGTCCACTCTGAAATCCGAATTGAGTATCACTTTTTGTGTTCTTCGCATTTCTTATAAATCCGTGTATGGATTATTCTTAGGAATACTTTGAGGTTGTGGGACATCAGACTAATCATGCGGTAGTCATCACACTGAGAGGAGTTTGGCTTTTTTGGAATCGCCACGAAGGTAGACTTGAGCCATTCGGAAGGGATTTTTCCTGCACTGTAGATGGTGTTGAATATATCGATTATAAGCTCTAGGCCTTTGCCTTCTTGGTTTGCGATAATTTTGAGCACCTCTGCATGTACTTTATCTGATCTTGTGGCTTTTCTGTTTTTCTAAATTTTTATTGCGTGGATGACTTAGCTTTTTGTAATAGTAGGTCCCCTCTCTCTGTCATCATCCACCTCCGTGGGAGACTCCGGCCGGTCATCATCAAACAGTTCCTTCCTCTACATAGTTCTTCCATCTTTTTAATTTTTCTTCGATCCCAGTTATGATCTCATTATTGGCCTCTCTGAGGATTCCCACCTGATTTTTCCTCCCCAGTCCTGTCAGCTCTTTTACCTTTTTGTGCACATTGAAGGAAGGAAGTTTTAGGCCTATTCTTGTTTGGAATTCTATGTCGTTAACCTTCTCCAAATCTATTTGTTTATTTAAAGTGTTGTGTTTTAAGAATTTTATTATTTTAGGACTTTTCTTTGATAATTTGCCTACCTAGGATCGGTCTGTTTCAATATGAACACACTAAACGTGTTTTGTCCGAAGAGGCTATGCAATGTGTAGCCTCTTTAGCATGGAACTACGGATGAACTATACAAAAACAATTAATATGAGGCATAATTTTGCCTGAAAACTTTCAATTATTAATATTATTTACCATTACATTATTTATTTATTTTTTATTTTACTTCAACTTATTATTCTACATTATCTTGTGCGACGCGAACGTTTCAAGAGGTAATTAAAAATTAATTTAGGTAAATGTTTCACTTGAACACGTTGCTAGATGGTGCTGCCCTACCAAGATAAAAGTTCATTTTATCAAAATATGATAAAATCCGTACAGGTTGTTAACTGTACAAAATTGCATAAGCGACTGAACTTTTTCGAATAATACTGATGCAATAATTCTTGCCTTTTTTTTCAGGTTCCTCATGGACGCTCCATCAAAAACCTTCAGCTATGTTAGCACTATTGACGATACTTTGGAGCAGTTTGTACTTAAACACTTAGAAACTGAAAATTTTACTTCAAGATATTGGTTATACCTACATTTTGTAGGATTCGTTAGGAATAAGTTACTTACTTATTATTCCTTTTCACATACTTATTGCCGTATGAGTATTTTTACCGCTAATATATGGCCTATTTGCTTACAAGCAATTATGTCATTTTGCATAAATCATTACATATTAACGGTATAATATCAAATTTACCTACCTAAGACTCCTAAGAGTGCCCTAAAGTAAATTAAGCAAATACACATTTCAGGTATTATTTACTCCAAGGCTCATACCTTATTCAGAGAATAATATTTCTGAAATTTGTTTTAACGTTATTATACTAGCTTACAAATCAGGGGCTTAGTGGCTTACTCCTGTAACGATTTGTGCATTGTTCTCCAATTAGCCATTTTTCTATGAGTATTTATTTTATTTATATTTTCTTTACTTTTATTACTTTGTATTTATATTAATTTTCATGGTCCGAGAACTTCACCGTTTTTATTATTCATACTGGAGTTTTCTTGTACTGGTAGTATGGGCAAACTATATAAAAAAATAAGTCCGAAATACTTAAATACTTTAATGAACGAATATAGGTATTCATTAAGCGTGTATATAAAAATGTACATAGTATATTTATGAAATATTTTCATACTTAAGATATAGTAGATGCCATATTATAGTATCGTTATAAGCTTTAAAAAGTGTCATCGAATGCGTCTAGTAGCATCAAACGAAGGGTGTGTTTGATCATTTACAAGACTAGTGCAAAACAAACCTAACTAAACCAAGTATTGTAGGAATTAATTACGTTATTAAACTTGTGCAAACGGCAAAAGTGGATAAACCCACAAAAATGAGCGCATGCTGACACCGTAACCACCGTCTAAAGATATTCAATATTTTTTTATGGTAATCAATAAAATTCGACTACCTAGATAGGCTGTTAAAATTTTAGCTTCAGAAGTATATCCAATCGTTAGATATTCAATGTTCAAGATTGGGTTTCACTAAAAAGCGCCTCACATGTGACGTGATTTTGCATAATAATTCAAACTGCTTCCTGTTTTTGTTAAATATTTCCGCTCAAAAATTAAATATGTAGAATATTAGATATGACGCGACGGTAAAAAGGCTTTACCTGCTCCTGGAATTAATTTACCGCATTATAATATAATAAACAACTATTATTGTATACCTACTTTACTATTTTTTAATCTTATGTATTTTACTCAAGTTACAAGTTAATCCATGCGTCTTTAATTGTTTATAAAAAATAAATATAACACACAAATTTTAAATTATTAATCTTGTACCTATCATATTTTTTTAACATAATGTTTCTCGTATAAAAATAATCACGCGAGAGTAAAACTATTCATATTGAACGGCCCTCGCAGGCGGACTCGACTCGGCACGTTCAAGGCTATCGGCGGCATATCGCGAACATCAAAGAAGTGCGGGGACATCAGAATATCTTTAGACGGTGCCGTAACGGAGGCCTGTCATTTTGAGAATTCTAATTCTAATATCTCATATCTTTGATTTTTATTTATGAATTTTTTTTTTGCAATTAGTTTGGTTTAGTTGTTCTGTTTCTGATTTTACAACTGCATTATTAAGCCAAAATCCATATTTTGCATTATTATTATATTAACATTTTTCAATTTTTGATTTCTCTGCAGCGATTGCATTTTTTCCTTAATGTCTTGTAAGCGTTTGATGTTATTAGATGCTAATATTTGTATTTTTAGTTTTTTGTAACTTAATTTTTGATACGTTGTAGATGACAGTTAAACTGTGTTGACTACCAAAGTTGCGTTGTGAGACATGTACTTAAAAAGTAATGTTAGTTGTTGAAAAGAGAAGACGTTTATTTTGTTTTATTCTTAATAAGTATATGTTGTTTTGTGGTATTACTGCACTAAAAGAGTTTTTGTTATTAATTTCACATTTTAACACTTAATCCAATTTTCATAGAGATCGGCGGGATTTTGAAATTAAACTGATTCTTAAATGAAGTGTAATGTTTTTACCCGAATAAAATCGCACATATTTCTGCATGTGGCTCGAGTCGACTTCAGCCAAGGAAAAGAGATAAACAATTCTAGGAGCGAGAAAGAATTCAATCGAGAATAATCATCTCATATTTCAGTTGCCATAACCGTATTGTTTCATTCTTAGGGTATGATATAGATGAAGACCAATCAGAGCAGAGTTTACCTGAGTAATTGCTTGACAAGCTCAATTTTTAAGATTTAAAAAATTCTAGCTGCTGGAAGTCGCCTATTCCTCTGGAATTTTGGATCAAAAAAGTCCGTGTCGGCCAAATATCATTTCCGCATCCGTATCTTTGCTTATCATTTCCGTATGAATACGGAAAATTCCGTATTCATACGCGATTGTTTCCATCGAATTCCAATCGATAAGTTTACATCCCTATTACCCCTTCTTTCCCATGTGACTTGAAGCTAGCCGCGGAATGGCAGGTAATGACCGTGACCAATAACACTGGGACTTGGTTTGTTTACTATTAGAGGGTTTGTTTACTATTTTAGAATGTCTAATATTTCACTTCCGCATGCCCCTCCGCTCGCTACGGGGGCGCAACCGACCAAAACTCACCCGCCAAAGCATGTCCAAAATGAGGGGAAACATAAATAGAAACAACCTTAAGAAAATGAAAAAACACCGACAGGAATCGAACTCGGGCTGCCCTAGCACAGACCGTATTGTCAGTTTGACTTTGCCACTATAAAAGATTTTAAATTTTATTTTTATGCTACATTTAGCAACAAAAGATTCTATATTTTGGGATAAGAATTATTTAGTATTAACCTATTTGTTGTCAATAAGCTCAATGGACTTCCCCTTGCAGCATTTATTTATATTAATTAATTATATGTACA
>MU190961.1:11089-39237 GCA_016904865.1 Pissodes strobi
TTGAGAACTTTGATATTTGGGATTTCTACTATATATTTATCTTTTCGAGTCGATTAGGATTTTTAAAGGTTTATTATTTCGTTTAGGAATATTTCCTCTTATTTATAGAAAAATTTAATTTTAGCTCATTAGTTGTTGCTTCCGCAGTCGTTTTACAACGCTTAGTTCTCGTTTATTATCTTAGAAGTGCTCCTCGTATCAACTATTTCTTCATTTCGACCAGTATTCTCGGCACTACCACTTTTTCTGATTTCAGGCTGGTTCTCTAAACTTAGAGCTAGATTTAGTAGGGTAACTAATCAGCCTTCAGTTTACCGATGTATTTGCGGTGCAATGAGTGGTCTGGAAGTGCTCTCATGGTTGAGTGGTTAGATGCTGGACCTCTGATACGGCGGCCCGGGGTTCAATTCCTATCGGTTTTTTAATTTTTTTTTTAAGATTATGTTTGTAAAAAGTATTTTCCTTCATTTTGGGCATGCCTTGGGTTAGTTTTGGTTAGTTCTTGTTCTTTGAGCCCCCGTAGCGACTGCAGCGAGCGGAGGGTCATGCGTGAAGTGAAATAATAGATTCGGCTGATTAGGTGCCGCGATAGTTCTAGCTCCAAATGTTCTCTAATTCCGTGAAAGCGGAAAAGGCAAATTGACTGAATCCGATAATCTCATTCTTCTAGAAATACCTACCGGAAATAGAGGAAGTGTTTTGCTGAAGTGTAGTTGTAGGTGACTCAGCTTTTAGTATTGCGTTTTATACTACCCATCTAGGGGATATTGAGTTACTAGTTTGTATTTTGACACGACCGATTTATCGGGATTTAAATACTAGACTAGGTAAGATTTTTCTGGAATTATTTTTTTACTGCCTGCCGGCACATGGTCGCCATGACGCTAATTATTTCTAGAGGCTTTCCGAGCTCATCTTATAAAACCGAGGCAATTGATCCTCCAGGCAACCCTCCAACTCGAGTGAGGTATATTTTGCTAAAGTTTTTTTGGCCAATTTAATGATTTAATTGCTTTTATCTGTGTTAATTTTTTTTTACATCGACCACCAGAAGCATTGCATTCCATAGGATGCAATGCAATTTACCTTTTTCCTTTTATCATATCTGAACTTTTTTTTAATGTAACTTTAGTTTTGATCATATGGGGAGGTTTATATTATTTAGGGGTGGTTCATACGTATTTCTTTTTATATTTTAGTTATTTGCACCTTTTGTATTTCTTTTATTTGCTCATAGTTACTGAAAATCCATTGATAATTTTTGGGGTGATTTGTTTTATATAAAAAATATATATGCAAGGGGGGCTATAATTTCTTCATTGAAGTAAGGGACTTGGTCTAATTAGTATTGGGTTATTACAGGGTTTTACTCAGCGGCGGATCTAGGGACGCGTGGACCTCAGGGCAAAATATATTTATGGGCCCCTACCCCTTGTATATTTTAAAACTAAGTTAAGGCATCGTGGGGCCCTTCTGAACCTTGGGCCCCAGGGCAGCGCACCGAACTGCCCGGTTATATATCCGCCACTGGTTTTACTACCAGGTCCCATTGCAAGTTTTCACTGCCGGGGCCAGAAGCCAGTACTGTGTTTTGGCTACAGGTACCCGGAACCGTTGTAGGGTTTCGCCTTTGAGTCGAGACGTCCCACGTTTGCCTTAGTGTAGAGGCACTTTTACCTCGACTGCTGAGCTTGCAGCTTTTTCAGCAGCAGACCTTCGGATCTAACGGGGTATCGTTGATATTGATTTCATTTAATCTCTTAGGCTCGTTAGTTGCCCTATCTGCGGCTATTCGTAAATTCCCATGTGAGAAGCGTCCAAACACTCGAGAATACGGGTTCTGTTTTTTTCTACACTACTGGATACTTCTTACAGCAACTCGTTTCTTTCGCAAGTGTATATTACATTACCGCACTAAGCCCTAGTACAAGTAGAGGCCTACAGTTACCCAATTTAAATTTAACTTTTACTTTTAAGCGTCATTTACAATCAATTCGAAACGAAATAACTTCAATTTAAAATTGACAAGCCATTTACAATCAGGACCCATATTCTGGAATCATTGGATCAGCTCTCACGTGGGAAGAGAAGATATAATAGGATTATAAAGTTGTCGAATTGCATTCGATAAAAGTAATCGCGTGTTTGAAAAATACAAGAAATCCCTATTATATACTCTGTTCCCACGTGGGAGCTATTCCAATGACTTAAGAATTAACCCCCAGGACGTGAATACTCGAGGTATTGGAACAGCTCTCACCTGGGAAAAGTCTAAACTAAACTAATCGATTTTAATGTGGTGGGAACAATCACATGCTTGAAGAATACAATACATCCCTTGGATCATATATTCTCTTCGCACGTAAGAACTGTTCCAATGACTCAGAATTAAGCAGGAAACGAATTGCATAATTTGGCACGGGTACTACCAGCTCTTGGCTTAGAAAACGTGTTCCTAGGAGTTTCTGGAAAGTTGTAGCCTTCTAGTGGTTGTGAGAGGAACGTCGATTGGTGGAGGGTGGTTCCTAATTAGGAGGAAAATGCTTTACACGTGAAGGCGTAGCCTGGTGGTGGCCTATGGCCTGTGGGACAGCCCCGCAAGGAACCCTCTATCTAACAGAAAATTGTCATTTTTTCACTAGTTGAACACCCTTGCATATAACATTACTTCTGTAGTGATTAGAGTCCGTGTTATTGGTCAAGTTATTAGTTTTTGTGTTATATATCTATCTTTTTTGTGCCTAGGATATGACTTTGCCACGGGCCGATTTGGTTATCGTGTGTCGAGGCGTAAATAGCCTTATAACTTGTTGCCGTTCCTTATGGTTTCGATCGCAGTTATATTTATTAGCGAAAAACCCTCGTAGATGCCGTCCGGCTTTCGTAGCGCATACTGTTTTGGATTGGTTGTCGGGTTGGGCATCGCGCGCAGTTACTTAATTGCCTCGGAATAATTAGGAAATTCTATTAGTTGGAGTGGCTTCATGACAATGCCCTTTTGCTACTCTGAGTAGTTTTTTTTGGTAGATGCCTATGCATCAAAATCCCAGGTTTCCATCGTCTAATTCCCTTGGATGAATTATTGAGAGGAACATGTGACTTGTCATGCCATGAATTCATTGGTGGAGCGAGTTATTCGAAGTAGGGATTCTCGCGTGGCCTCACTCTCTACGTCGACCTTTCTAGTAGTCAAGCAGTTCTTTTGGGTACCGGTTGAAATCTATTTTTGATTTTACCTTTGATGGGATTTTCCAACCGGACCATTTTTAACAGTTTCAGTTTATATCTGTGCCTTATCTTTTCTTAAGTGTTGGTGTCTGAAACTGCCCTTTGTGGGATTTTAATGCTGCTTAAGCGAGGTGAGTTGAGTTTTCTTTGCATTTTTTTGTCCTTCTGTGAACGCCATCATTTTAACATTGTGACGCATGTGGCGGATTTGAATTCCCTTTTTAATCTCTTACAGAGGCCTTCTCGGCCAAACTGTAAAGCTATCTAGCGATAAGCAACTGGCTACCCCTACACAGGAAAATTATTGTTTTTTTTTTAATTCTGATTTCTCTTTTTTCTTAATGGTTGATTTTGATTACCCAGTTATAATGCTCGTCAATTAAGAGTTACGTGTGGAACCTTGAATATGTGTTGTTTCACAGGGTCCTACCGTTGGGTCTATTCCTACCGTTGGGTCTATTCCTGCCGTTGGGTCTATTCCCATCGACAGATCTACTAAACGAGCATCGCTAACGACAGGGTTTTCCTTGGCTACGCCTGTCTAGCGGTACTACCTATATAGAGTCTTGCAGTCCTTCGCCTGTCAAGGAAGTCTTCTTTCTACCGTGGGCAGTTCTTTTCTGGAAGCTGCCTGAGGAGCTACTCATCAATCAAGTGAGAAATTTTAAATTTTTTCTATATATATATTGTGACAATTGCGTGCAATTAACTTACGGACCCTAGTTATTATTTTTTTTTGCTTTGTTATCGAACAAAGATTAACTTTTTTTTTCTGCTTAACTAAGGTAACCTTTATCTCATTCTTATTTTCTATTAAATGACCTTTGAATATTAGGCCAATTTTGTCTAGCCTAAGACGCTCGATTTTATTTAATCGAATTCTAAAATTCAGTTAAATCTGTTTGATCTAGAACCAATCAGATTTTGGATTAAATTTTGAACTTTTAATTGACTGACGCAATAATGTTATAGGTCGAACTAGTTTTATTATTATTCTCAATTTTTCACGATTTCTGGCTTACGTTAGATATCCGTATATCGGATAACTACTATTGTTGAAACGGCCTAGTAGACTTTGCATTATTCTTAATTTTTATTCTGGCCTTTGATATATTTTTTCATTCAAACAAACTGTTTATTATCTTTGTCCTACCAGTAACTTGACCGGGGAGCATTTACGCTTAAGTTGACATACGTTAAGGTCTGTAATTGATTGGTTGCTCCAATAACGCCAGATCTAACTAGTTTTTTTTTCATATGGTTTTTGCGGCGGTTACCAACGTATCTTAACTGATACCTAGATACATAGTTAGTTAGTAATACAGCCCTGTAACGAATCATGTTTTGACGCCCGTTAACACCTTCGCGGACAAAGCGGCATATGCCGCACCAAGTGCAGGGACAAAGCGGAATATGCCGTCTTAATATAAAATTTCCTGCTGCATCAATGCGGCGTTCGCCGCGCTGATTATAAGGGTTTTTCAATACATACAAAGTTTATGTCCTAGCAGACATTGAACAATGTCGAAGAATGTCCCTGCTAAAGTTTTGATATTAGATCACCTGATTGCAAGTTCCTTACATATTGTCATGCGTTTTTGGCAGTCCCCATTTTTCGTTCATGTCCGCGAACGTGTTAATTAGCCATAGATTAAGTGATTACTCGAATTATTTGAATTTATCTATAACGAGTAGAGATTTGCAGCATCGCTGGCCATCATATTTTACTGACGTTGTTTTTTTTACTAAGGCTTAAACGCGTTCATCATTAATTAGAATTGAATATTTCGGAGTTTGTTTAGATTAAGGGTGTGATTTATTTCACCAAGTAAAGCCTACTATTTCTCGTTGAAATACAGCGTTACCATAAATTAATCTGCTAGAATTACTGGTCATTTTCTCATCTTTATTCTTTCTTTTTATGATCAGCTGTGATATTTCATTTAACAGTAATAAACCGATTCTTTGTTTGTCTATTTACCTGTTTTATTTTATTAACTTTTGATTAATATTCCAAAGGAGAAGGTCGCTAAAGTAAGTATCTGATATCTCATTGTTTGCGCTCAATAATTGAAACGTTCTGGATTTACTTTTGATTAATATATGAGTATTTGTTTACCACTGGCTTTAGTTTTTTTGATTAATATTTGAGTATTTGTTTATCCGGTTAATATTTGTGTATTTGCTTATTACCGACTTTGATTTTTGATTAATTTTTGAGTAATTATTTTTTCATTACCTATTAATACTGATAAATTGCTGGCATATATATCTGATCTAATTTTCTAACTTATTTTTGTTGTTTTATTGATCGGTTTTCTTGATAGAAAAAATAACAAATTTTTGGTATTCTTTTATTTTGTCGCGAAGCTGAAGTTAAAACGAGTTCCATATTTCAACTTTGGGGTATTTCTCGCTTGTGCTGTCTACAAGCCCTTGGCGCCTTAAATAAATAAACCCACCCCTACTCTCGGACATTTGAACTAGGGCCTAATTTATACGCTCGGCGACAACTCGTTCTAGCCTACGCATCGACATACGTAACTTCATTCAATTTATAATTTTAGATTCTCAAACTTAATTTTTTTTTCAATTTGAGATTATTCACTCTCAGTTCCTTCTAAGCTGGAGTGAAGGTTTTGCGCCCATTAGAAGGACAGAAAGAGCGTAATAACTTACAGTTAGACAATCCTTACGCGCATAAATAATACTATTACTATATGGGAGGCTCGCCCCAGCCCTAGCTAAGCTTGGCAAGGACACTTGAAACTGGGTAGACAGGTGGGAAGGCCATTTGAGCCCATGAAAAAACGGAAGGGAAAAAGAAGAATTTATAGATTGTCTTGGTATTTTCCGCGTTTCAAACTGCTTTGTATTTTTTAATTATGCACAACGAACAAAAAATTGTCGTTCTTAAACATGTAGCCTTAAATTATGAGTGTCTCAGTGTTTTGATATGTTTTGACAATTCTCGAATGCCTGCTTGCTCTTGGCAAGCAGCTCGGTCTAATTCGAAGTGCACTTTAAAGCAATATAAAATCAAATTGTAATGAAAATGCATACATGTTGTTGCTATATGGCAATACTATTTTCAAATTTACTTGTAAATATAGGTATATGTTATCATTTCTATATTTTATTTCTTATGTATTTGCAGTAAGTATCACCAGCGCCGGTGTTGGTGTCAGCTAGTGCTGAACGATCTGTGAATCACGTGTTTCTCATACTGCCGTGCAGTTGCAATTACTACACTAACTAGCTTTCATTGAGCTGATGAGCGGACTCTAGTGTAGGTGAGAGAAAAAGTCTAATTTACATCAATTTTTCTTCCTTTTCCCCTTATCAATTATGGCGCTGCGCTGGCCTCTGGCCAACATTTAACCTTGTAGCCAGACAGCGAACAAACCAATCTTTGGAACAAACCATTTAACAACTGAATTTTAAGGGCGAAAACCTCATTGAGTTGAAGAGAGAGTAGCAAGAAAATTCAACAATGATATTTCGACTCTTCATATCGGATAATAAAAAAATATTTTGATATTTCTTTAAAAAAATATATATTCTTATTCATAAAAAAGCACCTTTTACTATCTCACACGCACACACGGATATTTGAAAATCAGTCACACTCATTTACAAAAACAATGAATTATAAATTATTACTATACTAAAACTTAATAAAAATAAATTTGGACTAAATTTGATGTCATGATTTCGACAGCCCATTCGCCCATCTGGATCTGTCCCTCCTGGTAAACACTGGCAAACTCCTTCAAGACAATCTGCTATTGTCTGGAATTGGGGACTCGGAATACACTGTTCGGTACCTAAAAAGATAAAAATCCGTCGACTAATGAACCTACTTCCATCCTCTACTAATGGTCGTATTAGAGGCAAAGCTTATTAGATTAGATTTTAAAAAAACAGGACAACAATGATATTCAAAATGACTCTTGGGCGCCATTGGCAATTTACTTCTCTCATCTCCGGTGCTTTAACACCATCACTATAGGCCACATATTATTATTATTATTATTTCCAGGTTATCTTTGCACCTACATAATTTATTATTTTGAATTAACAGAAGTTTCAGAATTTTATGGGGAATGAAACGAGGATCTTCTGGGCGTGAATTCTCGAGTCATTGGAACGGAAATAACGGAATCGCATGAAAATCGATAGGTCTACCCTATTACAGCGTCTCTTCCTACGTGGGAGCTGGTCCAATGCAATGACTCGTGAATTCACGCCTTGATTGTAAGCCAAAAGTGTTGCAGCAGCCCAGTCGTCTATAATCATCTATATATCCGCAAAATTAGTTGACACATGCTATGATATATTTGATGACGTCACTTATTCACTGTGAAGAGCGTCATCTGTCATTTTTCATCTATAGCGAACTACGTCATTTTATAGGTTAAGTTAAATAATAAGAACTCCTCTCCTCTCGGTTACACTTTTCTTGTTATGACAAGCGAGAGGATTTTTCACATATCGACTTCAAAGCCACATGGAGAAAATTCCTATATCTGATACTTATGGAATTTTAAATCAGCAAATTTAGAGAATGAATGTATGCTTCAAGCCTTGGCGGAGTACTTCACAAGTTAATTGTTACCTGTGCATGTTTGTCCAATACTTGCCGATCTTACGCATCTGGTCTCGTAGCCGTGATAACCGTCTTGACATGTACAGTTGCTGTTGCTACATATGCTGCCTTGCAAAAATTCAGAACACTGGTCGTTTTCGTTACAAGAATCGAAAAAATATGTAGCAGCTGAAATTTAATACTTAATCAATATATTGACAGCGAATATGATCAATTTATTTAAATAGCACCAGTTAAAATAAGCAAAGATTGTGTATTGTGTTTTCTGAACGATATTATTTTGCAATTGATATTACAATGGTGCTATTGACCTGAAGATGGTATGACGTAATCAGAAACGTTCGACAGTAAGCGTAAAGTCAAAGAAACTTAGTTTCTTGAAAGATGAAAATATGTGTGTATGTTTTTCCTGTGCTGGAGGGGGCCAAAGGAGGAACCACTTTGGAAGTAGGTATACTAACGACATGCTTACTTATATTAATCAACAATCATTTACATCTGCCGCCTTGAAAATTAGATGCTACTGATAAAATGTGTGTATATTTTAAAGAGCAGATACCTTTTAAGCAAGTGCTTCCGTTTCTGCTGACCACATATCCCACACCACATCTGCAGACCTCTCTGCAGAAACTGTTTCCTATGAAAGAGCATTGATAGTCGTCGGTACAATTCTGGCCTAGATTTCGGGCTTCGACGCACCGTTTTTTGTCAGTTGACGGTCTAAGCCCCAAGTTGCACTCGCATTGACCGTCTGCGCAGAAGGCATACGTACCATCTTCAAGGATGCAGTTGGCGTCCGATTTGCAAAAATCTTCTAGTACTGAAATCATATTAATCGAAATTAGGTATCCATGAATACTGTGCGCACTATTTTTTTACATTGACTGCCATGCAAAAAATTTAAGGAACAATTATTTGTTTTACCAAATTTCTTAAAATCTAATAATTTTCGTTTACGAACATTGTCATTATGTCTTATATGGGCTATTTAACTTACAAATGCTTCGATGACATCTTCCGTCCCATGGATATTTGTAAGTGCCTTCGGAACAGCTACACACTCCATCGCAACTCGCCAAGGATCCCAGGGTATCGACGCATTGCGCAGCTATTTCACATTCTTCACCCCATGTAGCGACTACAAAACGACACATAATTTTTGTATACAAATATTTGATAAACTTCCTACAACAATAGCCCCCACATATATACAAATTTAAAACTTTGGCTAGTAGACCAGGGGAGGTTTCTTTAAATTTTGTACAATACATCTTTGTTCTTCTCTAATAACTCACTTAATAACAAATTGTACTATTTAATTAATTAATTATTAAAGTATTATTTTGGTCGTTTTATTTACTTACGTTTAAGGCACGTATAATACGTTCTATTCCTAAATAATAATTCGAAACCAGCCTGACATTTGCAAAGTCCGACCCTGTTGTTGTCGTTATCGTAGCAAAAGGAATTTTCTCTGCAATCGCTATCGATGCTACATCTCTGATATGAAACTGGAAAGTAATAAGATATGGTTTAATAATAATAATAATTATGAAGCGCAGAGTTTGAGTTATGTAAATATGTTTTAATCCCTATGCTTCATAATTGAACTTAACCAATAGAAATAATTTAATTATCAAATCGGTTTAAATCCAAATAATCTGGGATTAAAAAATCAAAATACCCGAATACTCGGCAATGATATAATTTGCACCTATTTAATGACACGGGACACGCAACGCATATATTTTATTCTTAAGGATCCTAACGAGTCCTACCGCCTGACGAGTCCTGGTCTGCGCGCGCATCACAATGTTTACATGCTACATTTTTTTTCACTTCATGCAATGCCCTCCGCTCGCTCCCGGGGCGCAACCCACCGAAACTAACCCAAGGTATGCCCAAAATCAAGAAAAAAAAACGTGTTACAAACATAACCTTAAAAAAAAAGCATGTCATGCCACTCGAATCGAACCCGGGCCGCCGTATAAGAAACGCAGTATCTAACCACTGAACCACGAAGCCCACTGAAAGAAACTCTCTGGACCATAAAGACATATATTTGTCAGAAATGTGTTTATGATGCCCGCGCAAGCCCAGGACTCGTCAAGCGGTAGGATCCTTAAAATATATGCACACGCTTAGACAAGAAAAAAAAGCCTTGCCAACTTTTTATTTTGTGATTTTTCTAAACAAACGAAAAACTTTCCCTCATTTGGGGCAACGCTCATTGAAGTATAAGGCCGTGTTGGAACCGAAACTAAATGCTGTAAAGGATATATTTCAAATTTTTAATATAAAATATGTTTAAAATTGTAAAATTTGCGCATTTGCAGTAAAATTTGTAGAAGGCGCGTAATATATTGTGTTAATGGCAAGGACATTGCTTTGTGTTCGTGAATATAGACTCTTAACCCTACTATACTGCACTACACTTCCTAATTATTCTACATTATACACTTAAATACTTATAGTTTATAGTTAGGGACTGATTGCTCTGGTACAAGGTGTGTTTCCAGAAATATCTATTATAATTACAGAACTGATAATACCCAGAATATCTAAACTAACTGAAATTCTAATATTTACATACTGTCTGCCTGAAGTAAACAAACAAGCCCTTAAGGTTTTTATTTTGTGGCTTTATAATAATAATGCCTACTTACCTATTTACTTTGACTGGCTTTTGACTTTACATATAATAAGGTTTAGGTAACCACAGATATTTTTAGGCTACAGCCGGACAACATCAGATGTTTTATTTTTTACTTAGGATACCTAAACACTTTTTATTTGTAACATTATTGAATATTGATTAAGGTGGTTTTAGGTACGAGGTGTAATAATTAAAGTATGTTAAAACTTTGGTTTAAGTTCAGTGGCTTAGTTGAGAACATGGGCTCTTTTAAAAAATTGGGTATAATTGTGTTGAGTGAATCGAAAACATCGCGCTAACCTGTTGTTTTCACAAATAGGGGAATTATAAAAATGGACCTAAAGTGGCAATTTTTTAATTTTCAAAAGATGGTCAATTGAGGCAGCAGTGGGTAAATTCAATTAAGAGGGAAAATCATTTGTTCCAACCTTAGAGTATATAGTTGAAAAAGAGGTAGTTGTTTGCGAATTCCTAGCGGTCAAGCACGAATCCGCGCGCATCGGCGAATCGCCGGCCGTGAGCTACAGTGGGAGGTGCTTGTCGCCCGCAGAAGCCATCCTCACTTCTTTTGTTTCATTCATTTGTTCATGTTTTGTTTTATTTGGGGGGTTAGGGGGTAGACATTGTTGGGGCCAGGGCGGCAGCATAATTATGAATGAAACGCGGAGTCTATCTTTATTATATAGTCTAAGGTTCCAACCAAGAATACTCAGGCAGTGACTAGTCATACACACTGTATTTGTAGAGGCTGTTACGTGCACAATATATGATATTAATTAATTGTTTAATTTTTTTACCTAAAATGTGCTTTGCAATACCTACTTACTAGGGTGATTGTATTCCATGGTCAAATGCGGATAAATATTTATTTTATGTATGTGAAATCCATTTCAAGTCTAATGAAATTGGAAGGGCTAGAACCCATATTATAGAATCTACAGTTTATTTTTTAAACAAAACCGAAACAATAGGCTCATTTGCATTCTTCAAAAATAATTTTATTCAAAAGACCTTGACATATTAGTTGATATTCCAAAAATCAGACTTTTCTGTGAAGTCTAAATCGGTGAAAATGAATGAGAAAGTGCCGCTGGAACATTGTAAAGGTGTGACGTCATAAAATATGAAAGTTGCGTTGGGATATATATTTATCTATGACAGTGACAGAAACGTCAGCATTCTCGCGACGCGGTGGCGAGGGTCGCGGCCTAGCAACATGACGTGATCCTATTTTATTACGTCACATCACCGATCGAGACGCGCTTAGAATTCTGCATATTTAAACTCTTATATTTATAACAAACCAGTGTATATTTATAAATTTATAGCCATAGGCCGTATTTTATACATCATAGCATATTATAATAATTGTTAAACTACTTACTATAGTTATTATGTTTCTTTCTGTGATGGGTATGGTTCCCAAACGATTTTTGTTGTTATTTTGGTAAATTACATATTAAACTATTAAAAATAATTTAGATATGTATTTTTTTGAAGTCAAAAAGTAACAAAGGTAGTTTATGTATTATTTAATACGTTTTCCATTGTCAGAGCCTGCTCCCTTCCCACGACGCCATCTTAGATTTAGATATCAGGCCTTCTTGTTTGAAGTTGTATATGTCAAAACACAGTGTTCTAATCAGAGATAAAATATTTAGATATTTATTTATCTCTGGTTCTAATTTAGTTTAGGCAATTTTTTACCAAAAATGTGTAAACTTTCATCCTTCGAATATCAAGTTAATTACCGCAAATAGGTAGAAATAGGCTAATATTGACTATTAAATGAGAAATAATTGAAAAAATATTCTCATACTGATAGTTTAAAATTCATTACTAATAGTTTTTGTAATTTCTGAGAATGTTGTTTAATTTTCCTAGAATGAAAAAAAAAATTCCATAACCTCTAAATGGCTTAATGTTTCCCTAGAGTTGCCAAGTTGCACTCAGGGCGGTCTGTGCACGAGCGTCTAGCAATGGGGCATACTTTTCGATGCCACATGCGCAATGGCGAAACAAGAATAATAGGTATTATTATGGCTTTGCATGGCCCTCCGCTCGCTGCGGAGGCTCAATCAACAAGAACTAACCAAAACTAACTCAAGGCTAACCCAAAATTAAGAAAAAAAAGTAAATTAATAAAAAAAACAAACATAACCTCAAAAAAAGGTATATAAAACATCTGTCGCGACCGACGGGAATCGAACCCGCAGCGCAGGAATTATAGGCAAGGACTCTGCCTACTACACCACCGAGGCGTTAAAGAAGTTTTGCTAGAACGTAGAGACATGGATAATTCCGATATTTCGTTCTTGTTTCGCCATTGCGCCTGTGGCATCCAAAATTACACCCAATGGCTAGACGCTTTTGTCTGTGCACCCAGAACTACCTCTAAATTGGCATAGGTGTGCGGGGCTGATCTGGAGAGCAAGAGAGTGAAGTTGATATGCGTGCAGAGTGGATAGATGGAAAATGAACCTGCTAGGCTCGGATCTGGCACCCCATGTATAGACCCGAAGATCTTTTTAGGCCATTCTAAAGCCCTAGCAAGAGTGGCCATTTGAGAGCGACCTGATCGGGCCCTCTCAAGAGAATGGAGAAACTTTCCCCCTCATAAAACCAGGACGGAATGGCTCCTGACGAGATATAGGCGGTCCCTAAGCATCCTGGTAAGAGTCACCATAGGGCAATGAGCATGAGCGCTACAGGACACTGAACGTGAGCGATCCTAATAAATCTTGAACAGAGCGCCACTTGCTGGGGGTGCGGAAACGATGATAAAACCCCTCTCCATTATCAACTCGGGTCGGCAATTGCAGGACGGGGAGACTGTATGCCTGCCATGGTGGAGGGAGATCCTGACCTTTATCAAGAAGGCAGGAAGACTAGAATGGACTGGAGGTGGAGTCGATGGTTGAGAGGAGATCTGGGGTGAAGTGGCATGGGTCTGCTGGGACTATCAATAAGGCCCTTTGGCCTCCTCTCAATTACTACTACTACTACTACTACTACTACTACTACAGCGGATGATCTTGGAGTGGTTGTAGTATCAAAGCATGCGGAAGAGATGGAAGAAAAGGCGAACAAAGTATTGCAAGACATAGCGAAATGGATGACAAGCCGAGGTCTGAAGCTAGCACCACAGAAAACAGAGGCGATCCAGTTGGCAGCAGGGCGAAAGTTAAAAACCGCCACAGAAAACCTAGAGGGAACTCCAATAACAACACAGGAACATATTAGATACCTTGGAGTATATATGGATAGAAATATGACTATGGGTACACATATAAAAAAAAATCGTAGAAATATCGAGCAAGGCACTGGGAAATCTAGTAAGACTAATGCCTAAAACAGGAGGGCCAAAGGAAAACTCCCGAAGAATCCTATGCTACATAGATTCGATTGTAATGTACGGTTCAGAAATATGGAAAAGGGCCACAGAAAAGAAAGTATATGCAGACATGTTACAGAGAGTACAACGGAAGACACCGATTATAGCATAACGAGCGCATATATAACGACATCTACTGCAGCACTGTTAGTAATAGCTAGGACAATCCCTATACATATATTCGCAGAAGAAAAAAAAAACAGAATGCAACATAGGGAAAGAAAAGAGATCGCACACGAGCACGCGATTACAAAGTGGCAAGAAACATGGGAAAATGAGAACAGGGTAGGTAGCTGGAGCAAGAGGCTGATACCCGACATAAGGCCGTGGATTTGTTTGTCTATGGGGCGAAGTGGACTATTTTGTGACACAGTGTCTAACGGGACATGGAAGTTTTCAGGCATATCTGCATAGATTTAATCTCAGTAACACGGACGAATGCGTATACTGCAGAATGAGAGATACTGTGGAACATACAATTTTTGAATGCGGCAAATGGGAACAGGAAAGAATAATATTGGAACAGAAGCTAGGCAACGTAACACCGGAAAACATAGTCAACAGGATGCTGGAGACAAGGGAAAACTGGGAGGCTGTAAAGAGGTTCTGCATGATAATTATGTCTGCAAAAAGAAAGGAGATGAACAAACAAAACTGAGACCGAAGAGAGACAAACAAATTTAAAACGATAAGAAACATTATCCTCTTCATACCAAACAAACCCTCCCTGAAGTAATACCGGAAGGCAGTTTCAGGGTGGACAGCTCAGTATTAGGATGAGGAGGAGGAAGGATCGGGGTGGTTTTGGTGGGTAGGCGGTTGCGGGAGCAACTGAGTCCCACACTGCCTTAGACACAAAAACTAGTCTAGGCGAGCATGAGCGTTCCACCTCAACAAAAAAAAGCTACTACTACTACTACTACTACTCCTTCCCTAGAGTTGGTAACACTGCTTTTAAAGCCGCAGACTTATTTTAGCTATACAAAAAAGTTCAGGAAAAGTTCTGAACTTTCATAACGAACACTGAGCAACATGCCCGCGCGAATTTGGTCGGAAATAAAGGTTTATTCAAAAATTTAAGGGAAAATCTCGGCTCGTCATTGAATAGAATCAACCATCATATAAAGAAGATATTTGCTTTGCACCGACTAACTACTGTTTTTGTCACAAATAAATAGAGACACTCGAAAGAGCATGAGATGGTCAAGGATGGGAATGACGTGCTCTGCCTATTTGCTCGTGAGTTTGTTTTGATGTTGACAAGTAACTATAGACAGTCGGAGGAGGATGATATGAAAGTCATCACTATGACTCAAATATCATAAAATGATGAATAACTTATTTTTGCAGAGAAGAGATAATTATACATTTTCCATAAGAAGCATTTTTTCTATATGTATAAAATCAAGGTAAACAATTCAATATCTTAGATCCTAAATCCAAAAACTATTTGACAGCACTGTCGGCCGGATTATGAATGACCGCTAGAAACAACTAGTTTAACTAGGCCTGCCAATATAATGGTATAATGCAATCAATTAAAGGCATGTCTACTGTAATTGAATGCATACATACCTCAAGCAACATATTAAAGGATACAAGAAACATAGGGATTGAAAGAACATTAATAAGACAAAAAGCGGAAACCTACCTAATTTTTCAGTGATCTTACCTAGTCTCTCTTCAATCTGAGCAACACTTTCTTGGGCACTGACGTCTCTATACACCAAAATAACTGCGACCACGCCTAAAACTAACCTAATCATTTTTGTGTTTCGAAAAATTTTGTTACATGCTCGTTTAGTTCGCTTTGACTCATGCCTATATTAATAAGTGAGATCTAGGAATCCATCGTGAAACAGGTTGATTAGTTTATCGGCGTTATCAGTGTTGTGAAAGATAAGTTTTCACCTTCGGTTAAATTCATTAATTGGAAGTTAACGATACGTTTGGTAATCTAGATAGATTTCATAAAGGCATTGTTTAGGTATATAAATCTGCTAAGACCAAACCCATTGAATTTTGAGAAAAACCTACGTAAAAGATCTTTAATAAAAACAACCTACAGAGGTAATGGTTTTAGATCAATCATGTATTCCAAAAGTGCCTTAACGTCTATCAAATGTAATGAAGTGCCTCAAAAAAACGTTTTCCAAAAATACTAAATATATCTTAAAGCGATAATTAGACATTGACTACTCCCTTGAATTAATGAATTTTAAGTGCTGACCAGAAATGCCAGTTTGAACTTAGTATGCGCCCAGCCAGGCTTCCTTAGCGAAGGCACACAGGCTCCTCGGTTGAATTGTTCTTATATCTATTGTCGCCCTCTTGAATCAGGTCTTATTTTCCTTGGAACGCCACCCGACCTCTATGCACCTATAAGAGAGCCCAGAAAGTCAATGGTCTTGGCACCATTACTGGACATCTGGCAAACATAACTGGGTGTTTCACACTTTACACTAGCGCTTGCTTCCTAGACACCCTTAGTGGAGCCCTGGGAGCTATTCAACAAGGTACCACTCCGTTACCAGAGCCCTGATGGCCAGTATCGACGTAGAGAGTAATCGTCTCAGTACTAGCCCTAACTGCACCAGAAGCGAAGTCTCAGACTCTTGAGGCTGCGAAGGAAAGATGTGGGGCCCACGCTAGATCCCTCCAAGGAATACGACTTCTTGTTACTCTCTTATATTATTTGTTAACTAAAAAAATACTAAATGCTCACCAGATCTCTAAAAAAAAAACTATTATGACGTCAAATCATTATTTAAACACTACATTTCCTTTGTGTTCTGAGAAAACGCTCTTTAACGCACACCCCCCTGAGGGGATAGTGTGGGACTCACCACTGGCATATTCACTAAAAACTCAGCTATGTACCGGCCTGTGATTTAGCCCTTCTATGGTTTACACTGCAGGCCGGAGGGAAGAACTTCCGCGATTGGCTTCTATTCAGTTCTGGTCTCCTTATTGAACTCGCCTCTCCTTATTGAACTTGCATGGCTCTTGCAGAGATGTTGGAGGCAGGTTTGGACGTTACTCCGTTACTGCACTGGTCGCGTCCGTGCGGTCACGCGATTAGACTCCTAGGTCTCCTACGTGTGGTCCATCTTCGTCTTCTTCGCAGAGATGTCGTCTGGGTCGTAGTCAACTGCTTGCCTCAGTTCTTCATCGGCATGGTTTTCAGCTCTTATGAACACCCGCCTAGCCTTATTGGCTATAAAATCTTCGAGTGATTGCCATTATAGGTCTGCTTGCAGGTCCGCATTTCTGACGGACCAAGGTGCGCCAGCCACCATCCCGACTAGCTTGTTTTCAGTTTTTGAGAGCAATTTTATGCTGGTTTTCGCTGCGTGTCCCCAAGCTGTTGAACCATGCGTCAGGTGAGATCTGACTAACGTCTTTATCATGGTGAGCTTTATCTTCAGTGGCTTCCTTCCCATCATGGGATTTAGCATAGCCATTTCCTCTTTGGTCTTGTCTCTTGCCACTTGAATGTGCCTTTTCCATGTCAGGCCACGGTCCAGGTGCACACCAAGGAACTTGACTTCCGTACTCCAAGGTATGTCGATGTTGTTGATCTGTATGTGCGGTCCGGCAGCCATTTTTCTCTTTTGGAGGAGTATGGCTTGCGTTTTGCGCTCATTTACCTTGATCTTCCAGTTTGTCATATAGTCTGTAAGCTCATCTGTCGCCTCCTGAAGCACGTACAGTGAAATTTGCGCCTCGTCGAATGATGGAATATCGTGAGTGAATATTGAGTACAGAAAGGGTCCAAGGTCTGAGCACTGTGGTACTCATTCCTCAAGTATCCTCGGTCTGGATGTTTTTCTTTGACTTTCACATGTATTCTTCTATCTGTAGGTAGCTTTTTATGATCAGAGTAGCCCCCTACTATCATTTCATAGTAGAGCCCCTGATGCCATACTCTGTCGAAAGCTCTTTCTACGTCTGGAAAGATTGTCCCTGTCGCTTGACCGTTATTGAAGCCGCTTGTGATGTTTTCGATTACATTTAGGAGTAGTAGTTCCGATGAGTGTCTCTTCCTGAATCCATTTTGGAAGCAGGCGATCTGTCGTTGGATTCGTCCTTTAGTCTTCTAAGGATCACTCGCTCAGCCACCTTGCTCACAGCTGAGAGGAGACTGGTTGATCTGTAATTTTCTTGATAGGTCTTATCCTTACCTGGTTTAGATATCACAATCAATAATTCCACCTTCTCCACATCCGCGTACACCAAGCCTTCTGCCCCGCTCAAAGGAAGGATAGGAGTCTTGGCATTGCGGAGTGTCCTCTGAATCTGCCCGGCTGATTGATCTTCAAAGTTCAACTCTCCAAGTCTCCTTAGCCAAGACTCGTCTCTGTGCGCTTTGATTTGTGTCTTCTAGATGTCACTGTGTTGTTAAAGTGTCACTCTATCATTTTCTCCGCCAGTTCTTGCATAAATGCGCCCTAATCTCCTACTTGCTCGAATCATGTCTTTGATCTCATCAAAGAGATCATCATGTGTTCTGCTGTTGGAGAGGTCTTCGTTAGCAATACTACTATTAAAAGCCTGGATGATGGTATTCTCCAAGTTTTCTACTTCTAAAACACTACAATAAGACCGTGCGTGTCGCTTCGTATGAATGTTAAATCAGTTCTATTCGTAATAAAAAAATGAAAAAAAAAACGGAAAAAAATTATATACATATTTTGAAAAAGAAAACTAATTAATATAGTAAGAAGAGTGTAACTGCTCAATAGACTTGGATCAGAGCGACATTTCCAGAAAACTCAATAAAACAGAACCAAGAACATCAACAATTAAAAACACAGAAGTTGAGGGCACAGAAACTTCAAAATTGTCAGATGCAAATGAAGATTCAGGTCCAGGTACATCATTGGTATTCAACAGCAACTTATTGAAGACCAAGAAAGAGTTAAAACTATAAAAAAAAAGATAAAATTAAATCCGTTGCAGAAAAACATAAAATCAAGCCTAAAGTAAAAAAAGTTGTAATAGAAAACAAAAACAAGTCAATTATTGCAAGTGAGACAGTTGATATCCCAGATTTAGTTTATGATGACGATGTGGAACTTGACACGTCGATGGAAGATGAAGATATATGTAATTTGGGCAAAACAACAAATGTGATTCCGATGTGTGGTTTGTGGGAGATAGGTTAAAAATATTTGAATAGAATGGAAGTTTTGGAGAAGGCGTATGAAAAGTTTACCTTTAAAATCTGTTTAAGTTGCTTGTAATCACTATTTTCGCTTAAGTGCGCAGTATTCCCCCAGTCATTTTAAGAATTTTTGGAGTCGAATAACCACTTTTGTTATTGATTATATATTTTATATATATCCATAGATGAGAGAATACCTATCTACTCTCCCTACCGACTGAGGAGAGAAATGTAACATGAAAATGTTGACGAATGTCACACTTAAAGATAAAATAACTATAGGCTATATCGGGTATAATAAGTGAGGACCTAAAAGTGTCGAGCAATAGATAAGATACAAATAAATACAGGTCAGGATGATTCCTCGTCAAACAAATTGTCATATTTATTGTAGATAAGAGCTTCAGTTTTAAGTTAATTTACACCTCATTTCGCGGCAGTTGGCTGATTTTAATCTGCTACTCGATTAAAGATAACGACGAAAGATATTGAGCAATATTATCTTTAGGGCTATTTTTATTTCATGTCTTAACACGGATACTCGAATCTGTTATAGAAAAAAGCGTAAATATTGATTTTATAGTATTTGATTTTTGAATTGGATTACGTAAATATTTGATCAGAGACCACTGGGGCAAGGGATAAGATAATTTAGCTAAACAAAACCAATTTCGGTTTTGGTGTCAGGACTGCCGAACACCGATAGGAGTGTCATTAGTCCTCATGTAGGTCATGGAAAAGAGTATACGTAAAAGAGGTATTCGCTAACTCAACTTGACCAAGACTATATTCTGAACACACATCAGTGCTGCAAACAGGCCACGTTAACTGTGCTTTTTTTCCCCATTTTCATAAGTAGTCATAGGAATACACTATTTAACACAAAGACAGCAAAAATGTGGACACTTAAAATGAAGAGTGAAGGTATCTACAAACAAAAAAGAACATGAATTAGGGGAGCTTTGGAAACTCACGGCCAAGCGATTAAAAAGCAATAAAAATAAGCAAAAAGCAGGAAAAATTAAAAGTAATAGCACTTACCAAACCTTACCGTTCTTACTCTACAGTGAGAGGCCAATGCGTTGCTAAGATCGTAAAAAATTTAAAATAGGCGAAAGGCAATGAAAGTAGGGGCATGTGGAAAAAAAACAATAGCACTTATGGAAGCTTCAGAAACGAAACACGGTACCAAGCATTGTTGACCTAATAAAAATTATTAAATTGAGAAACGTAAAACGTGAGAACCTGCCATTAAAAGTATACAATCCAACAGAGGTACATTAAGCGTCCGACGCATTGCTATTAAATAAAAAAGACACTAAAAGTGCGGACACGTAAAATAAAACTGGAAGGCATCTATACATACAAGAAAGAACAGAATTTAGGGCCGCTCTAGAAACTAGAATTGTAATAGAGAAACAGAAAGTAAAAGTACTTAAATTAAAAGAGAGGGTTACAAAAAATCTAGGAGAACTTCACCAACAGAGCACATCTCTCTACAGTGAGAGGTAAATGCATCGCTAATTAACAAAGAATATATAAAAAAGAGATGAGAAGTAACGGAATTTGAAATGAAAAGGAGGGTACGTACAAATCTGAGAGAATTTCAGAAATTAAGATTACGTCGGCGTCGTTCAAGAGCAAACACCATTGCTAACTAAATAAAAATCAAATTTTAAAAAGCCAAAATCATGGGCTAAAGCATGTACAGACATATTAGCTCTATTTTATAATGAAAATATATTTCGGAAAAGCATTTGCTCTTTTTCAATAAATTTTCTGAAAGTATGGTAAAAAAGCTTACAAATGATGTCGAAAACTTTGTCTTTGTCTAATCAACGTTGGTACTTATAGTGAGTGTCTATCGCATCGTGGGTACTTATAAACAAAAAAAAGAGTAGCATTTAGAAAACCTCTGAAAACTAAACTAACGGTTAACCGAACAAAGAAGAAAATAATAAAGAGGATAAAAGTAAAAACATTTAAAATAAAAGGTTAAGGCACGTTTAAATTAATCTAGGAGCCCTGCAGAAATTCCACCTCGGCATTTACACTTAGATGCAAATGCGTAAGTTAAATGACCAAAGAAATTAAAAAAGAAGAGAAAGGTTGAGGACGCTTAAATCCTTAACCCAATTCTTCGAACACCGATTCTCTTCTTGGGAAACTCTCGACAGCTTTGATTTTATCACTGCCTAGTCTCACTGTACCCTGCTCGATTTCGAATCCGAGGTAAGTTACGGATGTTAGAAAAGGGCATTTTGCTAAATTGAGAGCCAATCCTTCTCCTCTAAATATCTTTACCGCTTCTCGTAACACACGTAGTGCATCATCAACTGTTTTCCCAAGTAAAAGAACATCATCCAAATAGAGCGACGATTTATCTCTGATTGGTTTAATGATTTTCGTCATTAACCTTTGAAATACTCTTGGGGCATTTGATAAGCCAAAAGGTACCCTGTTGTACTCATAGTGACCTTCCGCGGTTACAAAAGCTGTGTAACGTTCAGATGACTCTTCTATTGGGACTTGATGATAGCCAGACTTTAAATCTAGACTGATGAAATGTTTGGCGTATCGCAACTTAGCGATCTGGTCATCTCTTCGGGGTATAGGATAACTATCCTTTACAGTCCTTGAATTTAATTTACGATAGTCTACGCATAATCTCTGCTCGCCATATTTCCTTTTTGACCAAAACTTCAGGAGATGAATATTCGGATTCCCTCACAATATCATTAACTAATAGTTCGTCGATTATTTCTTTAGCCGTGTTTTGCTCGGTCCTTGCCATTTTGTAAGGTTTATATGAAAATGGTTTATCGTCCTGTAAGTGTATTGTCATCGTTGCAAACGTAGCACATCTCATTTCATTGGTTATCAGAGAGAAACAATCTCTAAATTCTTTAAGGAGTTCTAGTAGCCTCACTCTTTCATTTTTCTCTACTGGTCCAATCATTATTTCTTCTACAGTCAATGGTGGTAAGTCACCTTCTCTGATGCACATACAAAAAAAAATTAGGAGCGCTTCAAAAATTCAATTTCTGGCTTTACACTGAGCAGCAAATCCGTTAGTTAAATGACCAAAGAAATTAAGAAAGAAAGGAAGAGTTGAACGCGCTTTAAATCCTTAATTCAATTCTTCGGAAACCAAATCCCTTCTGCTACAGTAGAAGGTAAAGACATTGCTAACTCGGCTAACTAAGACTCAAGAACTGGTGAATATTGTGAACTGTTTTAGGTGTTGGCAAACTCTCGACAGCCTTGATTTTATCACTGCCTAGTCTCACTGTAACCTGCTCGATTTCGGATCCGAGGTTACGTCATTAACCTTTGAAATACTCTTGGGGCATTTGATAAGCCATAAGGGATCCTGTTGTACTCATAGTGACCTTGCGGTGTTACAAAAGCTGTGTATCGCTTAGACGACTCTTCTATTGGGACTTGATGATGGCCAGACTTTAAATCTAGACCGATGAAATGTTTGGCGTATCGCAACTTATCGATCTATTCGGGGTAAAGGTTAACTATCCTTTACAGTCACTGAATTTAATTTACGGTAGTCTACGCATAATCTCTGCTCGCCATATTTCCTTTTTGACCAAAACCTCAGGAGATGAATATTCGGATTCGGATTCCCTCACAATATCATTAACTAATAGTATGTCGATTATTTTTTAACCGTGTTTTGCTCGGTCCTTGCTATTTTGTAAGGTTTATATGAAAATGGTTTATAGTCCTGTGAGTGTATGTTTATAATCATTATTTCTTCTAAAGACAATTGTGGTAAATCACCTTCTCTGATTTTCATAACTTCTTCGTGTAATTCCTCTTCAGCTATAAACAGTACCGCTCTTGCAAATATTGTGCCTTTTTTGATGGATACTTCATTTTTCGAGACAGGAAGCCATTTACTTTTTTACTTTTTCGTATCCGGATTCCAGTCTATTTCAGTTTTTCGGCCCAGTAACAGGCCACGTCGATAGCTTTATCATTGACCAACCATAAATCTTTGAGGGTACAGGTTGTGAGGCATCCGGGGCGCGCTAAAAGGTGTTCCATGTCCTGCGGTTCTCCAGATTAGCACGTGATATTATCTGCATTCAGCAGGTCCCATCTTATTTTGATAGCCCTTGTCGGGGCTACTCCGGTTCTTATCCGGTTTAGGGTCCTCCAAGTCTTCCAGTCCAGGTTGTTGCCGGGGGGGCTCTCCTGGAATAGCGGGTATTTTTCTGGTGGTTCGACCGAGACAGTCCTCAGAAAACTTTGCCTGGATTTAAGCCTTGGCCGGGCGAACTCCTTATTGTATAGTACGTGGCGTTCGTCAAATGTTTGCTTGAACATTTCAGTGTACTCCGCCGCCCTCCGGCAGTCCTCAGGTGTCCTCGAAACCCGCGGCTTTATACTGTAAGTTGAGCGGGGTGGGTTTCATACAGCCAGTTATTAATCTGCATGTTTCGTTTAGTGCCGTGTCTACTGCTTTTGCGTGAACCGATCGGTTCCACACTGGGCAGGCATATTCCCCTGTTGAGAAGCAGAGTGCCTGCGCGCTTTCTCTTAGGAGGTTGAGGCGTGCGCCCCAGCTGCTTCCAGCCAGTTTTCTCAGCAGGGCGTTCCTGGTGGTGACTTTTTGTCGGGGTTTTTTCACAGTGATATTTATATGTTAGTGTCCTGTCCAGTGTGTTGTAAGAACCTTCCCCTCCCATAGTACCCTTAGTTCTTTGTGAGCTTTGTGTGTGCTTAGGTGGAAGGCACTCACTTATGTTTTTAATGGGTTCGGCTTGAGGGAATTTTGTTTATAGTACCTGGACATAATTTCTAGGGAGTGTTCGAGCTTCTCTTCGATATTGTGGAAGCTTTTGGATTGTACTGCGATGGCGAGGTCGTCGGCATACAAGAAATGTCTTGACCCATTTGTTATTGGTTGGTTGTTTGTGTAAATATTAAACAGGATTGGGGCAAGTACACTTCCTTGAGGCAAGCCGTTCTTTTGGCTTCTCCACCTGCTCTTCTTCCCATGCAACGTCACATAGAATCTTCTGTTTTGTAGTATTGTCTCCAGGACTTTGACCAGGTTGTAGTCGCTCAGTGTATTATATATTTGTTGTAGAAGTTTTTTGTGGTCTACAGTATCGTATGCGGCAGTTAGGTCGATCAGGGCTATGCCTGTTATATATTTGTTTTGGAAACCCTCTTCTATTCAGTCAGGTTCAGCACTGGCCGGTACAGGATTTTCCGGGCCTAAATCCTGACTGCTCAGGTTTTAGTCTAGGGTCCACTTCTTTTTGTATTCTTTGCAGGATCATCCTCTCATATTTATATAGGTTGCACAGTAGGGAGATCGGTCGGTAGCTACTTGGCATTTCTGGATCTTTTCCTGGTTTAAGCAGTGCAACCACTTTTGATTTGCGCCAAGATTTAGGAATCCTATAGGAGGAGGCGCAATTATTGAAGAGTTGAAGTGTCCACTTCTTAGTGGTGGGTTCAAAGTGTTTAATCTGCTCGGTGAATAGTTTATCGACGCCTGCTGATTTACCGTTTTTCATGTTCTGTATACCCTCGTTCAATTTCTTGATGTTGAATGGTGGCAGGAGGCAGTTTGATTCATTTTCGGGCTTTCGTACCAGTTTGGGTGTTTTACATTTGTGATCAGGCTTGCAGTTTAGTAGCAGTTGGTGTGCGACCTAATTGGCGGTTACGTTGCTAATGTTTTTTGTCACAATGGGATCTCCGTCGAGTTTTTTTTTGTATTCCAAGCCAATTTACTACTATGGGTCATGTCCATTTTCTCCAGTGTCTCCGCCCATTTCTTTCTTCTTGCTTCACTCAAGGTTTGGAGCAGCGCTGTCCCGCACACTATGGTTTGTTCGCTGAAGGGGTCGTTGTCATAAAGACGATTGTATTCTTTAATAAGAGCAGTTGTACTTTGTTCAATTCCGGCGATATAGTATGGTGTGCAGCCTCTTGGTATGTGTTTTCTGGCTATAGTTTTGACGAGGTCTACAAGATTCTCGTAGTTTTCTGGGCTTGGGTCGATATCGTTGATCTTACTGTCTAGTTCTGCAGCGAATTGTGCCCATTTGGCCTTTCTGAAATTGAACCTTCTTCTAAATGGGATAGTGGGTGTTTTTATTGCGCTGTGTAGGTTTATTCCTATGGGCCGGTGCTGTATTTTAGGCAGGGGGTCAAACACCGCTTTAGTGCAATTTGGTTGGAGGTCATATGTCTGGGTTATAGCCTTTTTTCCAAATTTTGCTATTAAAGCAAGATTGTTGTGTTCTGCCCACTTCTCGACCAATTCGCCATTGGGATCTGTATTGTCGTTTCCCCATCTAATTGGTGGCTATTAAAGTCGCCCAGAATGAACTTCACTTTTTGGGACCAAAAGTTATCAGGCGGCTTGAAGTCGAAAGTCACGACTGGCGGTTTATATACGGAGGTAACCGTATATTTTCCTATTTCTGCTGTTAGTATTTCTATACCGTTGTATCCTGTAGCTCCGACCGAATTCACGATCGTGTTTGGTTTAGCAAACATTGCGCTGCCGTGTTTTGGGTGCGGAGTTTCCAATAGGAGTTGCATTCCTGAGATTGGTGGTCTGTGTTATGCGCTATCCCTGTGCGTTTCCTGGATGCATAATATGTCGCAGTTCGTTTTCTGACAGAGATGCCCGAGTATCTCCTGTTTGTTCTTTGTAATGCCCTCTACATTTATGGTGATCATTGTCAAGGATGGCTCTGACAAGAACCGTTTCTCTTTGCTAGGTTGCTTTTTTGATCCGGTAGGGGAAGGATTAGCCGTCTTGTGCAAGACGTTTCCAGGGAACCATTGAAACAGTACCTCGTCCGATTGTTATGATGGTGCTAGGAACACAATGCTCTTGCCCTTCTGGCAGCCTTAAGCTAGGTTCAATTAAGACGCCGCCTTCGTAACCATCACAGTGAACACGTATATTACCCAAAGTATTTCGCATCAAGGTAGCTGCTGCTGATATACGGAGTCAACTTTACGATTTGTCAGTTTGTGCTCTAATTCTGGCAATTCAGGGGGTGACTTCTTAAAAAAAATTCAGTCAATGTCATCCTTAACCACAAGAATATCTTTTTGTTCGGAAAAATTTCTTCCAATCAACCTAAATTAACCCAAACTAAAAACAAAGGAGGGACAAAATCAGGGAAGCCAAACCCGAGGAAGTACAATAGTACTATGAGGGGCAAAATCATGTGATCTAATAAAAAAAAGTAAATGGGTTTAAGTGAAACGTGTTGTGTACACCTGCGAAAAACTATATAAGAGTATCCAAGCCCACGGGCATAAAATAGCTAGCTATGCCACTGGCATACCCACTAAAAACTCAGCTGTGTTCCGGCCTGTGCTTCAACCCAAAGAGTCTCTACTGCAGGCCGTAGGGGAGAACTTCCCGGATTGGCTCCTATTAAATCCTGGTCTTCCTATTGTAGCTTGCCTCGCTGTAATTACTAAGATCAAGCCTCGCGTAGTTTATTGTGTCATCTTTCTCTAGTTGAGATGTAGGGGGCAGGATTGAATGCTACTCCAGTCCTGCTCTGTGCTATTTTGTGCAGTCGCACAATTAGACTTCTAGGTCTTCTGTGTGTGGCTCATCTGCGTCTTCTTCCTGGGATGTCGTCTGGCTTCAACGACTTTAAATCAGCCGAAGCCGAAGAATTATATCCTGGGTTTCTTACTTAGTAATGCCGAGAAAACTGGAGCAGCAGAAACGTATAACAATGCCAAAGACTTTAGACGATCAGTTGGGAAATGAACTGATCCTTATAATAAGTTTAAGAAGCAATTAGGACTCAAATGTAAAAGTCATTAGTCAAGAATGATGGATTTATAAAAGCATCTTAGAAAAAAACATGAAAGATTGTTTTTCTAATATTGAAATTGCCTTAAGAATGTACCTGTCACTTATGGTCACAAACAATAGTGGAAAAAGGTCATGTTAGCAGACAGGCTAAACTCACTGAAAGTGGGTTTTTAAGACAACAAAGCTATGGAAATACTATAAGTAGGCTGTTAAAGAGCTGCGCCAACGAACTAACACCCATTTTTTCCAGGGATTTACCCATCTTCTTGGAAAGTCGGTCGAGTGCAACCTGTTCCAAAAGAAGGTAAGAAAACCACGCCCCCAAACTATCGCACTATGCCTTGCTTCCAATAATCTCCAAAGTCATGGAACGTGTAGTCAATCAGCAACTACTCAAGTATCTTGAGACCAACAGATTAATTAGCGATAACCAATACGGCTTTCACAAAGAGAGATCGACAGGAAATAAGTCAAAGTCAAAAATTCTATATTACAAAAAATACTTAGAAGTATTTAACAAATGGCGTCATAATATAAAAATAAAACATAGAATATAAAATCACAATAGGAATAGAAATAGAGAACACTAAAGGACAGTTTAAAATTGTTAAAATATATGACAATAAAATAGTTAAAAGACAAAACAAGATAAAATCTAGAGTTCGATAGGCATTGCAAGTATAAACCCTACAGCGGACGGTAGAATTTGAAAGTAATACAATTAGAAAGTAATAATGACATTGCTGCACTATAGTTAAAATAGGTAATCGTAACAGCACAATAATACAAACAATACAATATAAGAAATTACACCATGTTTGCATACACATAGAATGATTCACTCCCATGACATAGACTCAGCAACAGTATAGGGTTCCAACTGTCAAGAAACCGTTTAACACTCTTCCTAAAAGTTGAGGCATAATATAAGCACCACTATGTTTTGCTTTACTGCAAGTGGAAGGCGATTATAATACTTAATACATGAGTAGAGAGTGCTTCGCTTAAAGTGTGTTAACTTATGTAAGGGTATATTATAGTCAAGAGATCTGGTGTTATGCTTATGATCAGGTAAGTATTTCATGAAAAGGTGCTTGTTATTATGCAGGAATGTCACACACTCATATATATGCAAACCAGCCAGGGTGAGAAGACTGTGTGTTTTAAAAACTCCCCTGCATGACTATGTTGGGGTTTGGAACCTTCGGCAACATGCACTAAAACGGAGTTCTATCCACAATACCGAAACACAATTATTGCACT